>JAODAL010005619.1:0-141651 GCA_025379985.1 Phyllomedusa bahiana
TAACACTCGTTTTTACTCCCCTTTGAGGTGTGGCAAATGAAAGTGAAACTCTCTGCCTGTGATGGCTGTGGCTGGCTAATAAAGGCTGTCTCGGCTCCTCTCTATTCTCATCTCCCAGAACTATGTGAAGGATATGGGCAATTACAGAGTTTCCAGCTGCTAGATTCAGTCTCTCCCCCCATATAACACAGCCATATACAGTCTATTTCCCTCTACCCTCTGCCTGATAACAGAGGAGGGAGCAGAGTGCATTTCTCACATCTGTTTCATCATTTCAGGCTGTATTTATAACTGTTTACACCGGTACAAGTGTTCTGGTTATAAGTAGCTTGTGGAGGGAGGTGACAGCTCTCCAGGCATGAGAACTGACCACTGCAGGAGGTCTACAGAGCTGTGACATCCTCTCCCTTCTCTGCTCAACAGAATAATGATGTCACCAATCTTCAGTGAGGGAAGACACGCCCCTGGATTTGAAGCTGTAAGAGACAGAAGCAGCTTAAGTCTGTGAAAGCTTGTGATGAGAAAACCTCTTTAAAGTTTAATCGTTTTAACTGTGTGAACTGCATAGACCCTGATAATATTGTATTGAGTTGTTCTGTGAAAAGTATCTTTCAGAATAAGTGGAAACGGCTTGCCTATCGCTAGTTTATTCTCCCCTCATAGAAGGCACCACAAGCTATGTGACAAGTTCCCTTTAACCCCTTCCCACCAAGGACTATTTTTTCATGTTCGATTTTCCCTCCCCGCCTTTCCAGAGGCAATATTTTTTTTAATTTTTTCATCTACATAGTGTGACGCTTCACTCTCGTCCGGACACAATCTTGGACCGTCCTGGGGATATTTAGCTCTCGGATCGCCGCTCGGATAAGCAAAGAATTGGCACACCGACATCAGGCTTCTATTTAACTGGCCTCAACCAGTTTTACTTCAGCACAGGAGACATATACAAAAACAAAACAAATCAAATTGTGCCAGGAGCTGTTGGTTGTCCTCCCATATTTTGGCAATCAGCTGCTCAGTTTGTTGTTTCACCTGCATCAACTGGGCGAGCAGCTCCTCCATGGCAAAATGAATTTCAGGCACCAGCACCAAAGTCCTTTCAGGTAGCACAGTCTCTGTACTGGGGTTTGTCCCCCTTTAAGCAACAAACAGTCTCATTTAGCAGCACTTCACAATCAGGCCACCGGCCCTTTAAATCTTGCTGCAGCAAGACCTTATGCGTCTTTACAAGCAGCACTTTGTGCCGACACTGTGCCAAACCTGCCCTTCGCATCCTCCACCATATGTGATGCCTCACTTGAGCTTGGATGCCATCCTAGACCATCCTGGGGGTTTCTCAGCTCCTGGATCGTCGATTTTGTAAGCCTAATGGCACTCAGACACAGGGTTCAGTTTGAACCTGGCTTCAGAGAGCCTTATTTCACCCAGCACAGGGTACAGTTACAGTAGTCACATAAACAACACCATAAACAGAAATCCTTTGCCATCGGGCCACTATCTATACCTCTAGAGAGACCCTCTCTACCATGGTCTGGATCTAACATCCAGCACCACCAAACAATGTTCCCACGTTCCAGGACACGTTTTGTGCAGGCCTCTGGAGGCCTATAAAAGGCCTGTGCCTGCAGGTAATCGAGGGGGGTGGTTGCTGCCTGCAGTTTTGGAGCAATAGCAGAGCTGTGGAGAGAGCTCTGGACCCCAGAGGCTTGAGGGAAGCCTGTACTGGACTGTAAGTACACGTTTTGGTGGTGTTGGATGTTAGATCCAGACCACGGTAGAGAGGGGAACATAAAATGTTTTATTTTATTTTAGCTTTATGTACTTAAACATTTAGAACCTTGCTGGTACTATTATATATATGCGCTGCAGTACATCGTGTGAACATACTAAGACTTCAAAAATGTGCTTGTCAATACCCTGCAATGTTGGGTCATTGCAACCTTGTTTTGGGTAAAGAAAAAATTAAAGTTATGGTTGTGCAACTAGCAGGTGACCAAATGTTATCAAGCCTAAAAGACAATAGGCCAGATGTATGAAACGTGCTGCGCCAGTTTTCTGTCGAACTCTCCAACAAAATAATGTTGTTAGCCATAAAGTGTATAAAGTATTTGCACCAAAAACGCACCGTCCAACATCCTCGACAATTTAATCTGCAAAATTTTCTTGGGGGGGCTGGGGGCCATTTTCCCAAAATTTTTTAAATACATTTAAAATGTTGCTTAAACAGAATTTTTTTCGAAAAAAAATATTTGCACTGGTTTTTGGGTGCCAGAAGGGCTGGTCTGGGGTTTTTCAAAAAACAAAACTGATCTCCTAATTTTTTCACGCAAAAACACCCCCAAAGGGTTTACAGGGGAATGGTCCAAAAAAGAAAAAACATCCATTTTGGGGAAAAGGCGGCAGTCCTTTTGGGGGAAATGCCTTGTTGATGCCAGAGGTAAAAGGAGAAGGGGCCCGACTTTTTCTAGTGATAGAAAGGAAACAGTGACTCAAATAGCCACCGTTAAAACCCAAGGGGTAGGCAGAAGAGCATCTTTTTAAACCCGCACGGGAAACGGCGAACTTTGGGGCCAGAGGGGCTACAGCAGCAGAAGCCCACCCCGGGTCCCACTCCTTTCAAGCTAAAACGGGAAATGGGGCCCCAAATTTGCCCAAGCTCATCAAAATTTGGGGACATTTAAAAAGTTTGGGAAAAAACGTTGCCGGGTTTCCTTGATGAGTTTTCGTTTTTCTGCGGGCGACATTGGGTTTGGTGGGGTCAGAATTTGGGGTCAACAACATGAAAGCATGGTTTCCACCCTCCCTTTGTCCCAAAAGGGTTTTCAGGCTGGTGGTGGTGGTGTCATGGTGGGGGGAAAATATTTTCATGGCACTCTTTGGGGCCCCCTTGGTACCAATTAGACCCTTTTCAACACCTTGTGGAATCTATTCCCGGGAAAAATTGAGGCAGTTTGAAGGCAAAAGGGGGGGCCAAACCCCCACTAGCATGGTGTTTCCTAAAAAAAGTGGCCGGGGGAGTGTATATTTACCTTTGCATCGAATGCAGCATTTTCTGTGTATACCACCTTCTTACACATTTAGCTGTGATCCAACAGTAATGAATGTAAATTAACAGAATTTGTCATATTTGTATGTTTTAGTTTATTTTCAAGAAGTGACTTATTTTTTAAGCTTGTAGAAGCTAAACATTGGTTAAGCAGAAGTAGTTTTGTGTCCTTATCTTAGTTTTTTCCAAACCACGATAAGAAAAGACATTGTGGCATTTTGTGTTCAATTTAGTCAGCAGTTTAACCAAGACTATTTCCCAGTACTGCGAAATACAGAGCATTAAGTCATTGTGAAAGTACTAAGAAATGTTCTTCATAATACTGGATCAAATCACAATTTTATAAATCATCAATAAATGGTTTGATGACAGCGCTCTAAAACGTCTTCACAAATATTGCTTCTAAAATGTTGAAATATAATACATTGCCATTAGGAACAACTCTTACATAGGGACTCCTCACTGCTCTCCCCAGATGACAGGTTATTAAAAAAAAGCACAATACTGACCAAGAACATGATTGTTGTTGCTTGATCCATGATTCACCATGATTCATGGCTGTCCATATTGGGGCAGGATAAAGAGTGTGAATACTTGCCATATAATATAGGTTATAGTCTAGATTACGGAGATGTAGAGCTGTCAACTTTTTCCTGCTAAACTGTAATCTGCCTAGATCTGAGCTGCTGCGTATTAAGGGGGTTTATTTCCCAGGGGCGTAGGGGGTTGCGTACTGTATCGGGGCCAGTACCCCGTGTTTGGAAGCACCGCCGACACTTTGTCATCGTCGCATAAACATCGCTAATAATTGACATGTCACTTTTCTCCCCGGGCGTACCATACGATCGTATAGTACGCCCGGGGAGACGAGGCATAATTCATAGTTCTCTATGGGTATTTTCACACGGCTTATTTTGGAGCACATATCGCTGCGTATGTCGCGGCGCACTGCCTTTAAAACAAAAGGGGAAAAGCGCCCCATAAATTTGGTAATCTATAGTCTCATAGAAATTGTATGTATGCGCAGGGGCTAAGTGCATGTCATTATTTGGGCGAATACCGCGCCAAGTAATCATGTCATGGGGCCCGAGGGGGCCGCCCCCTCCCCCGCGCAGCGGGGGAGCGCTATCATGTGACTCCCCAAAAACCCGGCGTAATTGGACGCTATACGCAGAAAATTTAAACCGGTAACAAACCTATAGAGCTATGAATTCCTTTTTAATTTTCGGCGCGCATTTTGCCACGGATAAAGCACAATATGCTCATCGCGGAGAAAAGCCGTCCTCCCCGTGGCCGTGTGCACGGCACACAAACTGGACAAATACCGGTTGGATAAACCGACCGGTATTTGTCTATTGTCGTGTGAACGCACACTAAGGGTATATTCACACGGCTTTTTTTTTTTTTTGCCGGCTTTGGACGAGGTTTTCGGAGCGTTTCCGCTCTTCAGAAGAGGTTTTAGAGTCGTTTTTCGGCGAGGTTTTGGTTGAGGTTTTAACCCATACAAATAAATATCCAAGCAAAAAACCGCGCCAAAAGCCATGCCAAAACTGCGCCGAAAAAGGCGCCCAAAAACACCTTAAGAATTGACATGAAAACCCTTTTTTTTCAGCCTTCCAAGGCAATGTTCCCACGGCTTTTATTTAGTGGTTTTTTGGGTGTGATTTTCAGAGCGTATCCCACCCAAAACCTTTTCCAAAACGCCCCCATTCATTTTCATTGATTCCCTATGTAAAACCTCATTGTAGTTCCACACAGAGGTTTTTACATGTTTTTTGGAAGTGCTGAAAAAGAATGTATGTCAATTCTTGAAGCGTGTTTTAAAGCGCATTTTAGGTGTGTTTTTCGCGTGGTTTTTGTCCTGGCTATTAAATTTTATGGGTAAAACCTCGCCAAAAACCCTTTCCGAGAAACGCCTTCAAAAATTTTCTGAAAAAACGTGTTTCAGGCGGGTTTTTTGGGAGCGGAAATGCTCAGAAAACCCCGTCCAAAACACGTCATAAAACTGTGTGAACATGGCCCAAGGGCCATAGTAGAAAAATGCTAGGCAAAAAATACTTTGTTGCCCATAGCAATCTTTCAAAATTGCAATAAGCATTTTTAAGCTGAGGTATAATTTTCCTGCAATTACCTAATTAAATGAGTTATGACTTACCAACGTTTTGAGTAGTAGTTTTTACTGTTTGGGCTATTAGAATTTGTAAGCACTGGAAATGAGAAAAAATGCAGAAGTGTGTGGAAATATTGTTTGCAAGTTACAGAAATTCTTATTATCAGAATTGTTGCGGAAGTATTCTGAGAATAACTGTGAATGGAGAACTTCGCTATTGTCAGGTAGGATAGGCAGCACACACACACTGGGCCTTAGGCAGTTTAAAGGGGTTGTCTCACTACAAGAATTATTTTTTATGTTGAAGATCAAGTCACTTTGCAATATGTGTCCATTAACAGTGTCCTACCCATTCCCAGATTCCCCCCCTTGTATGGGCTGATCAGCTCCCAGGTACTATAGTACGCCTTTTAATCCATCCCGATAGGCTGCCAGCACTGGGTTTTAAAAAAACTACAGACCTGGCTTCTATTGCAGAAAGTAGAAGCCAATAAACACACCCTGAATTCAAAGATGAAACAAGAAAACAGGGAATTGAGGTATGATGAATCAATGTAGGTGAGGGCACTCACGAATACGGCAGAGCGGGGAGAAGAGACGGAAATCCAATAGTTCTCTATGAGGAACTGTGGATGTACCGTAATGACTGGACGTGATTCACCGTAATTCGAGCCAGTACGGGCGCGGGAATTACGGAAGGAAATCATCCCAAAATAAGACGTGTGAACCATAAGGCTTATATCTGTAAACCCTAAATTTTCATTTAATATCGCCATGAGAATAGAAAGCCTATTTCTATTTAAAGGAGTTTGTCTCATTAATAGCTTTCAGGCCTATGTCTGTGAATGGGAGTTGAATTGAGGGCAGGTGCCTAGCTTCTCTGCCTCTTACCCCCCTCCCTATGTCCCCCTACCCTCAGCAAAGGCCCGCTATCCGCCCGTAACTTCTATACAGCAGGGGGGGGCAGGTGGGGGATTGCTGCAGAGTTAACCTGGGTGCCTGCCTAGAGAAGGCTATGATGCTAATAGCAGATCAGAGGGACTGCAAGTGTTACTATACCTTGCTTAGCTTCATATCTCCACATCTCAGCAAAACAAACAACCCTCTCCGAACAGAGGCAGGGAAGCTGCCATAGTGTTACTCAGGATGTGTCCCATAGTACAGACAGCATGAACTGTTCACAAGCCTCCTGATCTGTATAGTATTATTATAGTTACAGCTCCAACAGACATCATGATTATAGTAACACACAGGGGTCAATGCTGTCACATCTATTGATCAGCCTCAATCTCTGCTCAATCTGTGTAGAGAGCAGAGGAAGCAGCACACACAGGGTTAATCAGGCAGCATGGACATAGAAGCCAGAGTCCTCCCTCCTACTCCCTCCTCTACAGAAGAATTCTCGTGCGGAGGGGCTATCTGCTTGACCTCTCCCTGTACTTCAAGGTGGATGAGTCATTCAGTACCTGACAGCAAGTAAGATAAGGATAACAGGTCGGCTGCTATAGAGATTTGAGAAGCTGATGCACTCCTACTAACAGGGCTAGCTCAAAATCAGTTTTGGACATTGTCCCAACCCCCTCCCTGTAATGAACATTAATTGCAAAGCTGCTTGTTTTTTAAAGGATCTTTTAATTAAAAACCCAATCATTTGTAGCGAGGACAAACCCCTTTAAGGAATCTATTATATAGTGTTAATACTATGTGTACTTTGGAAGGCAAGATCTCTCCTTAAGGAGAGCACCGAGACACCGAAAGGCTGTAGAGTTTTGTTTGCCTTTTCGCATATACCCTTAGCATCTGCATATCACAAGGAATTATGGGAAAGGGCTGAGAAAGCCCACAGCGCCCTCTGTTGGTTGTAACAAATCATCGCTTTGTTTTGACCCACCGGAGTCTTGAGAATGCAAAAAAGGATTTTTTAGCCAAGCCACGTATCTCTCATCCTACAGACCAACGCTGTTTCGGGATTTTGTCCCTCTTTAGTGCAGAGTAGAGAAGATACTGGCTGGCTGTGTCGGGGGAAAGGCATCGGGTAGCTCAGGAAGCGAAGATCTCTCCTTAAGGAGAGCACGACCCAGGGCCGTCTTAACTCTATAATGGGACCTGGGCAGAGATGTGCATCGGGCCCCCACAACCAACACAAACCAATCACAGGGACTATATATATTATTGTATAAACTTATATTTTTTGTTTCTTCAACAAAATGTGCGCTTTTGAACCATAGCTTAACCCCTTACTGACACAGACAAACTTTTTCCAGGCGGTCTGCAAAACCGCAAACCGCCTGAAAAACCTTCCGAAAACCTGTGCCGTGGGGGACATGCCTAAGGTGCTGTCTACACAGCACAGGTTTCTATCGAATTTATGGCGGAATCTAAGGGCTTGTTCACACATGCGTTTTAACTCCGTGTTAACAAGCGATCTTTTAGATCTGTCTCTGGGACCGACAGACGGACACCAGGACGTTCTAAACCAATTAGCAGTGAGATTATCACTTGCGGGCTATGAGGAACACGCAGCGGCGTTCCATTGAGAGATCGCCGCCTGCGCGTTTCCCTCCTGCCGTGTCTGTCATTGCCTGCTCAGTGATGCCGGGTCCCGGTCCCTGCTAATTGTTTAGAATATCCCTCTCTGGTCCGTCTGTCTGGTCCAGAGACAGATCTAAAAAGAGGTTGCTAACACGGAGTTAAAACGTACGTGGTGAACAAGACCTATACAAAAATCTGACTGTCACCTAGTGTTGTGTAGACTTCAATAGAAAATCCTTGCTGCAATCTAAACCAGATCAGGGTTTCTCTACTGAAGCCGCCGTCATCTCGGCGGAAGATAGAACATGTTGTATCTTCTGAGGATTCCTGTGAGGGACACCGTATCCTGGCTCACCAGTAACATGAAATCCAAACACTCTTTCTTTAACACAAAAAACCGCGCAAAAAACGCAGACGATTCTAAAGTTTAAATACCATTTGGTTTCCAACAGTTACCTTAGGTGTGTAGATGTAATGGTAGAAGTAAAACAGTTGTTCATGGAGCAGTGTATAGCTGAGCAGCCCTTTCCTCCTCGCTGATAATTTGGCTCCATGTAAAGTGCTATAAAGGTTGTGTCAAGCACTTACATACTGTTTCCCGGCTAGTCTTTCTGGGGATCTGATTGGGGGGGGGGGGGGTGATGGGTAAAGGAGCCCTTTACTCAGGACAGAGCTGATTCTGTCACATTATCATTACCAGTGGAGCAGCAGTGTAGCTCTGTCATGCACCTATACCATCCAGCCCTCAAGACTCGGGAAAGGAGGAAGGGGGGGGAGACTTTCATTCAATCTCTCTCTCTGTGTATGTACTTTCAACATCCCCCGACCCTCACTCCCTCCTCCCTGTCCCTGAACCTGCGATCTGTGTAAAGTACTTACACACTGTTGTCCATGACGATAGACAGGCAGCAGTGCGGGAGGAGAGTTGAGTGGATCAGACATGACAAGTGGAACAGCAGACGATGTCTTGCTGTTCCAATGAACAGCTCACTCACACTGCATCTATTTCCTCTGCCTTGGTTGCGTTGTTGCTACCTTTACTATACAGTCCGTTGCCTCGGGCGGTCGCCCAGCCTAAGGAATGCCTCTGACTCTGTTATTCAATGGCGCAGGGTAGGAGGCTGCCGAGACGGACCCAGGCTCGTGGGGCCACCGGGCAACGTGCCTACCTGGCCCCAATTGGAAAGAGACGGGCCCTGCACTGTATAACGAACGGCTTGGTTAGAGTTTTTGTTTTGCCTTTTCGCCCTCTACTTAGCATCTGAATATCACAAGGGCATCATCGGAAAGGGGCTGAGAAGCCCACAGCGCCCTATGTTGGTTGTAACAAATCCTCAATTTGCTTTTGACCCACGAGTCTTGAGAAAGCAAAAGGATTTTTTAGCAAGCTTGGCTTAAAAAATCCTTTTTGCTTCTCAGACTCGGTGGGTCAAAAGCAAATTGAGGATTTGTTACAACCAACAGAGGGCGCTGTGGGCTTCTCAGCCCCTTTCCCATAATGCCTTGTGATATGTGTACTATATACATTTACCACAACTTGTGCCAATCCTCTTAAGTCATGCACCCTACACTGTTACTCATCTCCCCCATAATTATCATCCTCTATTCAACCTAAATTGCCTCACATAGTGCCAGGAAAATCCATCTGTCTATAGCTAATATATCTCCACCCCATTCAAACGCAATGTAACAGTCCCTCCTCTGTCGATGCCATAGAGACACAGTACTGGGCTGATCCATTATGCCGCGTCGGGGGGGAGGAGACAATGATACACTGGCCAATCGCTGCTGCAGGGCGGGCTCCCGGTCCCTGTGTATTGTGATGTAGGGATCCGTTCACACTGCGGTGTTATGTCTTCACAGCTCGGACTCTCCGCGGTGACTGTAGCGCTGATGTAAGTGCGGTGACAGGTAAAGCAAATACTTCTCCAGCAGGTGGTGTGATCGTGGACTGGTGAGCCGGGCAGCGCTGTGTGCCCATCAGTATACTAACCCCTATGGAGTTCACGATATACATAACGTTATTACTGTGCAGGTCGCTACCATCTCGCTGATGTCACATTTTTAAAGTTTTTAATGTGTTTTACAAGTAAAATCTTCTATCTGTTATTTTATTTAAAGTGCTATTTTCTGACACCAGTAACGCTTTCATTCAGATCTATGATCTTGTATTTTGCCATCCGAAATGTAGTTTTTATCGGTACCAGTTTGAGATACTTGTGACAGTTTGATCACTCTTTAGTCCATTGTTTTGGAGAGGCAAAGTGATTAAAGGGGTTGTCTCACTACACGGATTGCTTTTTATGTTAAAGATCTTCTTACACTGTTTCCCTGAAAATAAGAAAATGTCTTATATTAATTTTTGCTCCTAAAGACGAGCTAAGACTTATTTTTAGGGCTTGTTATCACAGGAGTTTAACTCCGTGTTTACAAGCGCTTTTTAAGATTACGTCTGTAGGACGACAGGACGGAACCAGAGTGGATCTCTAACAATTAGCAGTGAGATTATCACTGCGGGCTATGAGGACACGCAGCGGCTGTTACATAAGAGCATCGCCGAATGCGTGTTTCACTCATTGGCCTGTCGGCTGCATTCTTTGATAAGAAATGACATGCTATTTTCCCAAAGATTGCAGCCGACAGGCAGGAGAGAAAACACCAGCGGCTATCTATTTATTGTGAACGCCTGATGTGTGTTCCTAATAGCCCTGCAGTGATAATCTCACTGCTAATTGTTAGAGGCGTCTATGAGGGTCCCACGTCCTGTCGGTACTACAGGCGGATCTAAAAAAGCGGATGTAAACACGGAGTTAAAACGACGTGGTGAACAAGACTTTAGAAGGATTTTTTGTTTTCTAATGTACAATATTTCAATGTATTGCTGGAACAAAACATCAACATGTATTAATATACTGTAGTGATTCATCACAACATCAGATTAAGCAGCTACTCTGAATTGCATAAAAAAAATGCACTAGGTTTATTTTCGGGGAAAACAGGGAGATACTCTCCTCTTGTATGGGCTGCATCGTCTCCAAAGGTCTCTATTAGCTACTAGACCTGTTCAATATCTACAATGATAGGCTACAGTTCCTGGTCGCTATAGCTACAGACTCGGCTTCTACTGCAGCCTAGTGAAAGCCAAGTTAAAAACACGCCCTGAAACAATAAACACAGGATTGACGGTAAGATGAATTCAATGTGTGTGAGACAACCCCTTTAAAAAACACAGTTTTGGCAATGTGTATATTTTGGGGGGATATTTAATGTTCTAACTTAATGTTATGCATTAGGCCAGGAGCAGTAGGAGTGTTAGGCTGTGTTCACACGGCAAAGACAGAATACCGGTCTGTTTTTCCCACCAGTATTTGGTCTGTTTCTGGCACAAAGAGGGACGGCTTTTGTCCACGGTTTGCGGATTCATGCCCTCCCCTTAACACCAACCTGTTCAACTGCCCGAAAACCGGACGGAAGAATGAACATGTTCTAACTTTTTCGGAATGCCAGCGGTGTAAAAGACCATCCGGCGGAAAATCCACAGAGTGGGGGCTGTTGCTCAGATTTCTTATTTAAATCAATGTAAAAGGTTGACAGTCGGTTTTCAAACCGTCTGTAAAACCAACTGAAAGCCCTGCCGTGGGGGCAAGCCCTTAAGATGACAGATCTAGCGGCTTTCTTTAAGCCCCTGGCTGCCATGACAGCTGGTTGGCACCCCACGATCATGCCATGGGGCGGCCGCCCGCCAACTGACTGAGAGACACCATTTTTTTTTCATGCTTACGTGGTTAATTGGCCAGGATTGGAGTTCTCTCCGTTCCTGGTACCCATAGGGGCACCCACTACGCATGTAAGAGGTGCAGCAAGTGAACCCACTCCACACCCCCTGATGGACATGAGGATGGAAATGTATGGCTAGTATTGGTAAGGGGTTAATGGGAAGTCTTTTCAGTGCACCGTGGCATAGCCATAGGCTTCCTTAGAAGGGTGGTCTTCTTTAGATGACGTTTGGTTTGTTTTATGGTGGTCTATATTTTATTGATGGGACAGGATTGCGTAAAAGTCTACACTATTCTCTACCTCAAATAAAGAGACACTATCCTTAGTTCAGGGAAGGCTATATCATGGACTGCAGGTAATGAAAGTGAACGAGTTCCTAGGCCGCGTTCACACAGTGTATTGTGGCGCATATAGAAAGCAACTATTGCAAGCATGTAATTACAACAGAGCAAACGCTGTATCTGCGCCTTCTATACTTTACTAGTTGCCGGCGCATGTTACTTCTTATCAGACACACTCTAAGTAACAACTGTAAAATACACATAATGTGATTGACGCCGCAGATTTTACATCGATGTCAGTGGCAATAGTATTGTAAATTGTTTGGGATGTATTTCCGTGAAATTACAACAAAAATACAGCTGAAAAAAGCAGTGTGAACACCACCTCACTTTTGTCTCTGCAGACGTCACATGCGCTCTCACATAGCGGCCATTGCATATGGGGAAGGCCAAGCAAAGACTCAGTGTCCAAAGGGACACAATTTTACCAGTGTTAAAATAATATTGGCAGAAATGATAGCATGCCCTGTGCTGTGAGACTGGTCTGGAGACTGGCTACGCCACTCCATGACCTTAATGTGCTTCTTTTTGAGCCGCTGCTTTGTTGCCTTAGTTGTATATTTTGGGTCATTGTTTTGCTGGATGACGGAGCCACGACCCATTTAATGTCCTGGTGGAGGGAAGGAGGTTGTTACTTGGGCTTTTATGGTACTCAGGCTTTTATGCTCCATCCATTCTCCCATTGATGTGGTGAAGTAGTCCTGTGTCCTTAGCAGAGAAACACCCCCAATACATAATGTCTCCATCTCCATGCTTGACAACGGGGACGGTGTTCTTTGGGTCATAGGCAGCATTTCTCTTTCTCCAAACACGGCAAATTGTCAAAAAGATCCATTTTTGTCTCATCTGACCACAGTACCTTCTCCCAATCACTCACAGAATCATTCAGGTGTTCATTGACAAACCTCTGACGGGCCTGCACATGTGCCTTCTTGAGCCAGGTTGGATCTTACAGCGTATTGTGTTACCAATGGTTTTCTTGGTAACTGTGGACCCAGCTACCTTGAGATCATTAACAAGTTCCCCCTGTGTAGTTTTACTCTGATCTCTCACCTTCCTCATGATCAGGGATACTCCATGAGGTGAGATGTTGCATGGTACCCCAGATCGATGTCGATTGACAGTCATTTTGCATTTCTTCCAGTTTCTTACTATTGCAACAACAGTTGTCTTCTTCTCACCCAGTATCTTACTTATGGTTTTGTAGCCCATTCCAGCTTTGTGCAGGTCTATGATCTTGTCCCTGACATCCTTAGAAAGCCCTTTGGTCTTGCCCATGTTGTAGAGGTTAGAGATATGACTGATTAATTGAGCTCTGTGGACAGGAGTCTTTTATAAGGTGGCTTTTAAGACAGCTGTCTTTAATGCAAGGTAACACATTGATTAGGAGGTCTAAATGGTCTGTAGGGAGCCAGAACTTTTTAATGGTTGGTAGAGGTCAACGTACTTATTTCACGCAAAATGCAAATAAATTTATATAATTATACAATGTGATTTTCTGGATTTTATTTTTGATATTTCCTTGTCTCTCAATGCTAATATTAACCTACCTTAAAATTATAGGACTTTTCATGTCGGTTGTCAGTGGGCAAACTTACACAATCAGCAAGGGATCAAATAATTATTTCCTTCACTGTAGCTGTGGTCAATAGGCACAGCCACTCCATACAAAGTATGTGGAACTGAAAGGCACTTGCTTGAGATACAGCTATTCCTCCCCATGAACATGAACTGAGATGTGCTAGTCTACTGGAGACCGTCCTGGTCCCCAATCCCTTATCTTTTACAGACTAGTCAGTGACGTTTGGTTGTAGACTGTCTAATACACTAGGATCACTACAGGCTGCAATCTATTTTTCTGTATTGCCTAAGTGCTTTACTGCAAACTAAGTGGCTACACGTCTCGCTCGCTAAATCCAGTTCTATCACATTCCATTAAATCCTGTGTTCAGTAGGTAAACAGCTGAATGAAACCAACCAGAGTATATACTTTACTTCTGAAAGTCCCCTAGTTTAACTAGCATAAGATGTAATCATCTAACTTAGTTCTAATGAATTTATGATTGGAGACAATACTCTATGTCAAGTGAAGAATCAGGGCGCCCAATGTGATGTTTCCTATCTTATCACATGTGGATTTATTAATAGCGGCTCTTTATTAAAATATTATTAATAATAATTATTAAAAGATGAATGGAATAAAAAAAACAATAACAAATGGACTTTACAAAAGTGTGTTTCACCCCTTTCATTTTCTTCATCTACATGAACTATGCAGGACAGCTGTGATTGACCTTGCAGGTCTTTTTTTTGTGTTCTTTTGGCAAAACCTTGAACAAAAACAGTCTCATTAGGGTAAATTTAAGACTTTACATTGGATGTTTAAGTTTTTCACTAGGCTGTTATGAGTTACCCATGTAAATGGTCAGTACTTATATGTTCTTATGTTTTGTTATATACTGTATTTTTACAGATGTACTGGACCAAAAGGTGTACCTAATTTTTAGGTGGAAGAAATTTTATTTAGTTTTTTATTTTAAAATGGTAAAAGGGGGGTGCTTTGTTCTTTGTTTTACTTTTGTACTTGTAGTTGACACTGTTGTATTTGTACACTGTTTTACAATAGTAATATATTGCAGAACAGTGTACAGTGATGGCCTACTACATTCTGCCTCAATAAGTTTGAAGCCTTTATTAGGCTCTTGGCTGCAGGGCTGTGGAGTCAGCAAGCCAAAGCCCCGACTCCGACTCCTCAATTTCCCAAACCCCCGACTCCCTCATACATAGCGCATGTTTAAGTGATAACTTTACTGTAGTAAAGTGGTAACATCAGGCTGTTTATCACCTTAGATACAATAATCAAGCAAATTTAGGTTAAACAGACACTGACAAGCAAAAGGGTAACAATGTTTTGATCTTTTGAACACTTGTGGGTAGAGTTGAAGAAAAAGCTGTATTTGTATCCAAATTCAGTCTGCACAAACATTGGGAATGTGTAAAAGAGAGCTGGGATCAGATTTTGGTTAAGACATGCTTGAATCTGATTCAGAGTCCAGAAGGATTCAGGCAGAGCTGAAAACCAAAAGGTGGATTTCCCAAATACTAACAAAATAATAAAAATTAACATTTTAATTTTTTAGGAGCAAAACAGTAAACAAGCAGTTTACAGGAAAGAATCTGCAGAACTAAGCAGATGCTAAATACTTGCAAGTCAAATTTATGTATAAGATGGGTAAGATGACTGTATATAAAATTACAGTAGCCTCATGTACAAAGCTGTAGTGGATGGAGAGATATAGAGCCTGAAAGTCACAAGTTCAAAACATTGTTACCATTTTGCTTGTCAGTGTAAAATATATTTTTTGGATATGACTTTGGGAAAAACAAAAATTGTAAATATGCAAAACACTGCAGGAACATTTGTGGAGTCTCTGAATTTGTTCTGAGAAAATAGTATTGCCTCCACAGATCCTCATACATGACCCACATCTGATCTCAATTTTTTCCAGGCTAGAGAACGTCTCTCTACACTAACTTGGGTTGGGGGCAAAGCAGTGACCACAGGGGCAACATCTCTAACAATGTCAGGGTATAAAGGAATTGACTCAGCCACAGTCAGGTCTGATGAATGGTTAAACTCTTCTACTTCTTTGAAAGCAGGTGGAAAATTTTGCTGAAATCTGTTTGCTATGGGAGCAGGATCTTTTCCCATGTGGCAGCGCTTTGCCTGCTCCATGTCATCAATTACACTCCTCATGTGATGAGGCGAAGATATGGGAGCAGTAGCACTGGCCGGACCCAATTCCTCTTGCTCTTTGCATCGAACTAACTGGACCAACTAATTATATATTTTGGGAGTCGGTCCATTTTATGACGATCGACTCCTGCAAAATAGGCACCGACTTTGACTCCTGCTTGGCTGCCACAGCAACAGGTTGGCGCCCTGTGATCTTGCTGCACAAGGGCTGGCTGGCTGCGCAGCACCTTTTTCAACCACTTAGTTGTTACAGTCACATTTACCGAGGGATCTAGGGGGTTTAAAAGCTGTGATTTAGAGTTATCTGATCCCGGCTGTAACTAACAGTTGTCTTTACCTGCCAGGTATGTAGCGAGCTCAGTGAGCCCACTCCTTACACCCACATTCAGACTATAAGATGCACTGATGATTTAGCGCTGTTTATAGGGGAGAAAAAGTGTATTATGTGGTTTGAAAAATTCAGAATGTAAACTGCATTGCCCTGTGACTTGTATGACAATAAAAGTACTAGGATATTTTATTACTGGCACATTACAGTATAAAATTTTGTTACTTGAATATCAATTTAATATTTTTGTAATTTGATTAATTTGCCTATCATTTCAGAAGCTAGTACAGTCACAGTATGAAAGACATTTTACAGAAGGGTGTCAACCGAATGACCGGGAACCCACAATGGATGTCCCATCTGTGTGAAGAACTGTGGGATACTCCTCTCTACAACCTATCAATTCCAGGTAACCGTTTGTGTATCACTGGTCTCTGGTTTCACTTCCTCTGTATTATATGTGTTGTCTTTAAATCCCTTTATTGCAAGGATCCTGGTTCGTTTTTCTTACACATCTTGCCCCAGCAACTGCAGTAAGTCCTGGTGAGCGACCACACCTTCATCCAAATGTTCCGATGATTCCACCTCTGGTCCTATCTTCAACCATGGTCCATTTGTGGCCAATGTCAGTGGATTTCCAGAGCAACCAATGCTTGCTGATAATGTCAGACCTAGTGGTCTGTTTAAGTGGAATTAACTGGCCATGCCTTGCCTACACAGCTAGATGTTTGAAATTGCCCGGCACCTGTTCTTGTTCATTGTGACTGTGATCCTGACATCTGATTCATTCTGAACTTGACCTTGGCATTGTTCCTCCTGCCTCATCCAAAGGATTGTGGTGCCTGGTTTTCTACTCCTGACTCTGACCCTTGGCTCTGTTCATGACTACACTTCTCCACTTCTCTCATCCGTTGCATCTTGTCTGCTCTCCTGTCCCTAAACTCCATTGCTGACTACACTAACTGACAAACCTCCTTGCGTGATTGTTAAGGGTGAAGAACGTACAGATACCTTTTCGACTTTGCATCCTAGTCCAGCCAGTGCCAAACTGATTGTGGTTTGCAGAGTTCACTTTTCCAGTGAGAGGTGTTATAGTTTCATTTTTTGTTAACATGGGTATACTGCTGTGATATACTTTTTCTTACAAAAGAACCTGACACATAGATTATGCCTCCCTTGCTGAGGAAGCAAAAGAAGTGCAGCCCTGGGTTTCCAGTGCTGTGTCCTTTTTCTGTAAGATGCGTAGTTTAGAGCATTTAAAGTCAAATCTGCAGTTTTTAGCCCGAAAAGGTCATTCAAAAAGCAGTTTTTTTTCAAACCCACTGAGGGTGCCCCCCCCCTCAACTGTAAACCTTTTACTTTGAATAGGTAGAAAAATGTGAATAACTGTCAAAGGGGGAGGGAACCTTTTTTTCGGCGGGGGTAACACCTGCTCATGAATAAGATTGGAGGGGGAAAAGCCTAAAACGCTGCATCTTAAGAATAAAAGACACAGCCTGGAAAAAGATGTTGACATAGCTTGGCTGCCCCCAGAAGGGGGGGTAATCTATGTGACAGGTTCTCTTTAAGCTCAGATTTTCAGCCTTTGAATGTAAGCCATGAAGAAGTGGTCTCATTTGTGTGTAATAACAAGTTTTCTGACTGGTTCACATCAGCGTTGGAGGTTCCATTCTAAACCTTCAAGAATGAAGAAAAAAAATGACACACAAAGTTACAATTTTTTTTTTTCTGTGAAAATGAGCATCCATTGCAGAGGTACAAACAACTTGTTCACAATGGTCACCAATGGCGCCTGACGGACCCTATTGGCTGCCATAGTGTCCACAGATTTGAACCAGGTCGCCGGCCCCATAGACATTCATTATTCTCGGCGCGTATACGCCGTGACTACTTGACATGTCACTTCTCTCCCCGCTCGCCGTATTGTGCGAGCGGGGAGAGGAGACGTAATCCATAGTTCTCTATGAGAACTATGGATTACCGTAATGACAGGGACGGATTTCAGCCCGTAATTCGCGAAGTACGGCGCGAATTACGGACTCAAATACGTCCCAAAATAAGCCGTGTGAACATAGCCTCACTGTGAGTAAAATTCTCCTGCCTAGTTTCTAAACGGCTCAGAGTCACATGTTACGAATTTGAATAATAGAGCAGCACAAAAAGCTGTCATATGACATATCAGAAAATAAGTTGAACTAAGTCCAGTGTCATCAGTCCACAGCAACAGAACATAGCGGCATTATCATCTTTTTGTAAGCGCTGTACCTTTTTTTTCTATTCAGGCTTGAACCTATGTACATCTTATCCTCATATGGTCTAAAGACTTCTTAGCCTTTAGTTTTTTTTCTTGACCATGTGACTTGTGGAGAGCAGTGTTTGTGGGTGCTTTGGACTTGTTGCCCATATTCAACAAGTGTTGGGGCCTACATTTATGCTCAATTTGCAACCTGAGTGAAAGAATGAGTAGAGATAGATTAACCTCTTTCAGTCACACCCACGTCATGTGCCGGGTAAGTGTGTATGGTTCCCAAAGGTTAGCAAGTATAGTAGTAATTACTGATATTTCTCCACTATTTCTCTTAGGGTTTGTCCACACAGCAAGCGCATCCAGTTGGAAATCCATGCGGATTCGGATTTTAAAAACCATCAAAAACTGACTGTAAACCATCCTTATAGAACTCAATTGAAAATTCAAGTTGCAGTCTACTCGGCCAACAAACTTAGGTCATGCTCAATCTTCCACTATATTTCACTCCGAAAAAAACACAGGAAAATGTACTGTTGAAGTCAATGGGATGGTGTGTGCGCTTTGTGTGCGTTTTTTGGTGCAGTTCCATTACCAAAAACTCAGTAGTGCTCTATAATGCAAAAACAGGGTGCAGAACCGAATCTGAAAACTTTGTGTAAATCCGCTAGAAACATGCGCTAAAAAACTAAAACAGAGTTAAAAATTCTCCAGTTCTTGTGTAAAATACTGTTCAAATACTCATCAGATGACGTGATTTTAGGATTCAGAGTTTGGCGAGTATTTTGTCCTTTGTTTGTATCATTATAGGTCAGGCATCCTCAAACTGCGGCCCTCCAGCTGTTGGGAAACTACAAGTCCCATCATGCATTTATATAATCTATAACAGTGGGAATGATGGGAGTTGTAGTTTCCCAACAGCTGGAGGGCCGCAGTTTGAGGAGGCCTGTTATAGGTGGAATATTTTCACTACTGCATGGCATCGAGTTGGAAATGTGTAGACTGATTGGGCGATATGTGGTCCTTTTTCGATGGCAGGAGCATTATTATCCCACAGATGTAGTGCAACACTGACTAATAACATAGTGCACTACATTTGAAACCATCAGAAATGTCTTCCATCTTTCTTTACATTTTTTATCCTGTATGTAAACGATACAAGGTTATTTCAGAAAAAAATTACACAGCAGAAAATGTGTGATGATTACTTCCACTCCGAAAATTGCTACAAATCTCTAACTGCAGGAATGAAAGAATATGACCTAGATTTAGTTTCCAGTGCCGACTGTCCTATGTAATCTCAGCTCAGCAGTCTGGCCAGAGACACAGTGTACCCTTCTACCTACACTTAATTGCACTTATGCAGTGAGCAATCTCAGAACTGGTGTAATGTTCTTAGGCGTTTAATATAAAGTTCTGATTTACTGCCTCATTTCTTTTAAAGGGAAAAAAGTCTGGATACTAGAAGCCCTTAGCAACACACGGACTTTGTCTTATGCACACACTGGGTTTGTAGCATATACATGATGTAAGCGGACTTCTAGTATCCAGAAATGACATACTTTAGGTCTCTTCAAACCTGAAGACTGTCCCCTTTGTGAGTAGACATGGGATGGGTACGGGAGGGCTTGAGCATGAAATTGGCTGTATTTGAGTTGTACCATCTAAAGAAAAGAAGGGGAATGGGTTATGATTTTTCTGCACTTTGCACCTATTTTAGAATTGACATCCTTAATAATTATTTTCTTTTCTTCCCTTCTCTCCAGGGAGTCACGACACCATGACTTACTGCTTAGACAAGCTTTCACCACTTGACCCCAGTTCTCCTAAGCTGCTGCTCTTTTTGGAGAAATATGTGCCTTGTATCACACGCTCCATTATTTTAAGATGGAGTACCACACAGGTATGTTAATGGCTTTCTTTTATTTTCTAACTAAAGCCTACAAGACCTTTTTAACAGTAAAAACAAAGCTGCTTAACTTTCCACTTTTCTTTATAGAAAAAAAAGTTGCACACAGCCCCAATGACAGAATAAAAAAGTATATGGCGACACAAAAACAAATGATTTTTTTTGTGTTTTTTATTCTGCAAATTCATTCCTGCATGGTCCTCTTTATTAGCCCTTTCTCGCTGGATGGAAGTTGAAAAACTGTGGCTAGCTCCAACTCATCCTAATTCCCTCCTGTGGTCCACTACATGTGTTAAAGGGGTTGTCTCGCTACAAAGATTAGCTTTCAACATGTTGGGATCACTAAATGAAGATGTTTTCCAAATATATTGTGTTGTTCATTTTTTTTGGTTAAGAAGCTACAAGGGATTTTATCAACTTCTGAGCTCTCTCTGGTTCCCCAAGTGACCGACCTGTGTACTTCACCCCCCCTGCTGTTTATTCTATCTGATAGCCGGGAGTGACGTCATCACACAGGTCACACAGCACAGAACTCCGGACAGTGAGAGCTTGTTTGTTATCTGATCTTTCAGACAAAAGCCAGTAATTACTGCTGTTTACTTTAACTCAGAAGCTTCTCTGGTCCTGACAGCATGAGATTTATCTAATTAGCAGAAGTCTGAATACACGGAGCTCATATGCTAATTACAGACAGCTTGACCAGGAAGTGACAGAGCAAAGCAGCATTATTTCATTCATGCATCCTATGAAACTTTGAGATGAGACAACCCCTTTAAGCCAAGTGCTCCGTTGTTACACTCCATGACCCTTACAAGGGATATTTGGAGGAGAGGTCATAAGAAGTTCAGCCTTTGTTCAGATGCTTCTCCGATGACTTCTTTTTTGTTTCACCCGCTAATGATGGATGCACTTACTGAGTATGGTTTGAGTGTAGGTTATTTAGGTTTACAGATGTGGTGGACTAGGAAGCTTATTCCGTTCTCAGACTTGCATTCTACACACGGCCTTCCACTCTCTAGAAATATGCTTATCTACAAGTTACTCATTTCATGCAGACTGTAATGGGGACTACTATGGTGTTCCAACCAATGGCTTTTGAGAAACTATGGAGAGCGTGAGTGTCTACCAAAGGCTTAATATCCACTATTGATCAAATGCTGATTGCTTCACCCTCAGATTCCCCATTGATTCATGCCTACATGACTAAATGGGAAGAATATTTGGGATCTCCACTGTCGCATTAAACTTGGCAGAAAATTTGGAGACAAGCATCACATTCTTCTATGTCAGTTCAACACAAGGAAAACCAGTATAAAATATTGCTGTATTGGTACCACACTCCCGCTTTACTACATAAACTGAATAAAGATGTCCTGAATAGATGTTGGAGGTGTGATGGGTTGGATGCTACTCTCCAACATATCTTTTGGGATTGCAATCTCATTAAATCCTTTTGGAAACCGGTTCAAGAGCTGGTTGTTGAATTAACGCAGGTTAGGGTTCAATTAGCTCCACATTGAATGCTCCTTATCTTTTAGGGTGCAAGATAGGTCGACTGTTCCTGTATATCCTAACAGCAGCTAAGTGTATAATCACTAGGTTCTGGAAGCAAAAGTCTATCAATCTCGGGATGATTTATGCAATTGAGTTAAGGAGTTTAGGAATCTGGAATATCTCATGGCCCTTCTTAACCCCTTCCTGATGGACGGTCATAATAATATGGCTCTACATTTTTTTTCTTCCTTGCTTTCTGAAAGCCATAACTTTTTTATTTTTCCACCTACATAGACGTGTGAGGGTTTTTATTTTGCAGGACAAGATGTACACAAAAAAATTCTAAGTGGGGCAAAATGGGAAAAAAAAATACTTGCGCTATTATGGTGTTCATTCTTCGGTAAAAATGATGTGTTATCTGTATTCTACAAGTTGGTACCGTAACCTTTTTTATTTTGATATTTGCGCTGCGGCGCCACTTTGTGCGACCAATAACTTTTTTGTACTAACATCTACGTATGTGAGTGAGGCAGCATTTTTTGTGGGCTGAAGTGTACTTTTTATTACAAGCAGTTTGGAATGCATGCTACTTTTTTGATAATTTTTATTCCAATTTTTATGTGACATGAAATGACCAAAAAACATAATTTTGCCGTTTGGAATTATTTTTATTCTACGGTGTTCAGCGTACAGGATAAATTATGTTATATGTTAATAGATCTGACTTTTTCGGACATGGCGATACCAAATATGTGTAACTTTTTTATTGTGAAATGGCAAAAAGGGAGTGATTTAAACTGTTACTACTTATTTTTTTTTTTTTTTACACTTTAAAACTTTTTTTTTTTTTTTCTCCTTTAGCTTTGAGTCCCCCAAGGGAGCCTCACCACTAGGGGGCACGATAGTTTATACAGCCTAATGCATTGCAAACTGCTCTTCCCCCTTAATTTGTTTCCCCACGGTCACTCATGACAAGCTCTCCTCTTTACTGTCCAAATCCAACCTCACTACCTGTAGTCTTGATCCACTGCCATCCCACCTCATCCCAGACCTCAGTGCTTCTATCATCCCAGCCCTCACCCATCTCTTCAACCTATCACTAACCTCTGGCATCTTCCCTTCCGCCTTTAAACATGCTACTATCACTCCAATCCTTAAAAAAACAACCCTTGACCCCTCCTCTCTGTCCAACTATCGCCCCATCTCACTGCTCCCTTTTTTGCTTCCAAACTCCTCGAGCAGCACGTCTATCTTCAGCTGTCCTCCCACCTCTCCTCCAACTCTCTTCTTGACCCACTACAATCTGGTTTCCGACCCCACCACTCTACCGAAACCGCCCTAACCAAAGTCACTAATGACCTAGTAACTGCTAAAGCCTCATGCCACTACTCTGTGCTCCTCCTCTTAGACCTGTCCTCTGCCTTTGACACTGTCGACCATTCCCTCCTGCTACAAACCCTCTCCTCCCTCTGCAACACGGACTTGGCTCTTTCCTGGATCTCCTCGTACCTCACTGATCGGACCTTTAGCGTGTCTCATTCTTACTCCACCTCCTCCCCCCGGCCTCTCTCTGTTGGTGTCCCTCAGGGGTCAGTCCTGGGTCCTTTACTCTTCTCTCTTTACACTCTTGGCCTCGGTCAGCTCATAGCATCACACGGCTTTCATTACCACCTGTATGCTGACGATACCCAACTCTACATCTCCGGCCCAGATGTCACTTCTCTACTCTCCCGGATCCCTGACTGTCTGCCGTCCATTTCCTCCTTCTTCTCATCACGTCTCCTAAAACTAAATGTGGAGAAAACAGAACTCATCATCTTTCCACCGTCCAACTCTACCCCTGCCCCTGATCTCTCTATTACAGTCAACGGCTCTACACTCTCACCGGTCCCGCAAGTCCGCTGCCTTGGGGTAATCCTAGACTCTGCTCTATCTTTCAAACCACACATCCAAACCCTCACCTCTGCCTGCCGCCTCCACCTGAAAAACATCTCTCGCATCCGCTCATTCCTCAACTATGACACTACAAAAATGCTGGTCCATGCCCTTGTCATCTCCCGCCTAGACTACTGCAACATCCTTCTCAGTGGCCTCCCAGCTAGCACCCTCGCTCCCCTCCAATCTATCCTTAACTCTGCTGCCCGTCTTATCCACCTCTCTCCTCGCTACTCCTCTGCCTCTCCCCTCTGCCAATCCATTCATTGGCTTCCCATTGCCCAGTGAATTCATTGCAAGCTACTAACCATGACATACAAGGCTCTCCATGACCTCTCCCCTCCATACATTTCTGCCCTAATTTCCAAATATCTCCCCTCACGCAATTTCCGCTCCTCTCAGGACCTTCTCCTCTGCTCTCCCCTTATGAGCTCCTCACACAACCATCTCCAAGACTTCTCCTGTGCTTCATCCACACTCTGGAACTCACTGCCCCAACACATCAGACTCTCCTCCACTTTCACCAGCCTCAAAAGCAACCTGGAAACCCATTTCTTCAGGATTGCTTATAACCTTCACTAACCTTGTCACTACTTCCTCCACAAACATGTCTGCCCCTCACCTCCTGTCTCTTTCCCCCTACTTGTAGATTGTAAGCCCTCGCGGGTAGGGTCCTCTCTCCCTCTGTCGTGCCAATTGTCATTAATCACTTATCATTGTACTCGTCTGACTTATGTTATATATGTAACCCCGTCGAATGTATAGCGCCCTGGAATCAATGGCGCTTTAAAATAAATAATAATAATAATTGCATAGACAATGCATTAGGGTGTACCAGGATGGCGGTTTCCCCACTTACTGCCTGGGGCCGGAAGTGGAGAAATTCAAAACATGGCAGCGATGGAAGCCTTCACAAGGCTTCCCACTGCCATGTTAGCCAATCGGGACTCGGCGATTTTGCCACTGATGTCCTGATAGGAGTGAAGAATGGTGTAAGGCACTGGTTTTCATTCATTTAGGCGCCGTGTCCATCTTTGTCGCGGCGTCTAAGGGGTTAAACAGTGCGGGCAGGCGGTGGCGCCCTCCCCTGCGCTGTAACCGCCGGAAGTTAGCTGCAATTAGCCGCTAACACCCGGCGGCTGTGTAGCAGGATAGCAGACACATTTTAGTTATATTTAGCAGTCTGCTATATGTTACAAATAGTGATAGAAATGTTTTTTTCATTTCTCTACATACTTTTAGGGGTAATAAACTGATTTAGACTTTGTCGTATCATTGTTAGTTTTTTTAAAATAATATTTACCCATATGAAATAATTTGTGCTTGATAGAGTTTAAGTGTTACAGAGCAGCTGAATGCTGGAATCAGATACCTGGATCTCCGGATAGCTCACAAACCTGATGTTTCCTTTGAGCTCTATTTTGTACATGGCGTTTACACATCTCAGACTGTAGAGGTAAGACAAACTGCAGTCACTTCTGTTTATTACTTCTGTCTTTTCATATCAGATATACACTCACCGGCCACTTTATTAGGTACACCTGTCCAACTGCTCGTTAACACTTAATTTCTAATCAGCCAATCACATGGCGGCAACTCAGTGCATTTAGGCATGTAGACATGGTCAAGACAATCTCCTGCAGTTCAAACCGAGCATCAGTATGGGGAAGAAAGGTGATTTGAGTGCCTTTGAACGTGGCATGGTTGTTGGTGCCAGAAGGGCTGGTGAGTATTTCAGAAACTGCTGATCTCCTGGGATTTTCACGCACAACCATCTCTAGGGTTTACAGAGAATGGTCCGAAAAAGAAAAAACATCCAGTGAGCGGCAGTCCTGTGGGCGGAAATGCCTTGTTGATGCCAGAGGTCAAAGGAGAATGGGCAGACTGGTTCGAGCTGATAGAAAGGCAACAGTGACTCAATTAGCCACCCGTTACAACCAAGGTAGGCAGAAGAGCATCTCTGAACGCACAGTACGGCGAACTTTGAGGCAGATGGGCTACAGCAGCAGAAGACCACACCAGGTGCCACTCCTTTCAGCTAAGAACAGGAAACTGAGGCTCCAATTTGCCCAAGCTCATCGAAATTGGACAGTAGAAGATTGGAAAAACGTTGCCTGGTCTGATGAGTCTCGATTTCTGCTGCGACATTCGGATGGTAGGGTCAGAATTTGGCGTCAACAACATGAAAGCATGGATCCATCCTGCCTTGTTTCAACGGTTCAGGCTGGTGGTAGTGGTGTCATGGTGTGGGGAATATTTTCTTGGCACTCTTTGGGCCCCTTGGTACCAATTGAGCATCGTTGCAACACCTTGTTGAATCTATGCCACAAAGAATTGAGGCAGTTCTGAAGGCAAAAGGGGGTCCAACCCGTTACTAGCATGGTGTACCTAATAAAGTGGCCGGTGAGTGTATACTGACATGATTTTTTCACTTTCATTCTGCATTGAGGTCTGTTTACAACACTTCAATAGAGTAAGGAAGGTGCAATCTATTTTAATAGTGACTTCAATATTGGATCTACAATATGTGTATCTTTTGGTTTATTGTGTGGCTGTTTATTTAACCTCTTAAGCCGAATACCTGAAAAGTAGTTAATGACCAGAACTTTTTGTTTTTGCCTCCTTGCGTTTCAACAGTTGTAACTTTTTATTTTTTCAATGACGCAGTTGGATGAGGCCTCGTTTTATTTGAGACAAGTTGTACTTTCTGGGAGAATAGTTTAAATTCGCTTATAAATAATAGCAGAATTTTTTTTATTTTTTTATTTTAATTTTTTTGTTTTTTTTAAATTTTATTTACACCATTCACATTTCACAATTAATAACTTGTTAGATCAATTTTACAGGTTATTACGGTTGTGTGGATACTTAATATGTGTAGGTTACTTTTGTGTGTGTAATATATGTACAATTATTTTTTATTAAATATTTTTAAATTATTATTTATTTTTTTATTCATTTTTTTTACACTTTTTCTGTTTTTTTTTTTTTTTTAATTTTCTTTTAAATACCCTTAAGGGAGAACTGTTTCACAATTATTTTTTTTTTAAAACTTAGAAATGTATTAGAATATTTATAAATAGTAATACATTCTAAGGGGCCGTTCACACGGCTTATTTCGGCGTGGATTGGCGCCGTACTGCGCGCCAGATTTGCGCTGCAGTATGGCGGCAATCCGTCGCAGTAATTACGGTAATCCACCGTTCTCATAGAGAACAGTGGATTCCGTCGCTCCTCCCAGCTCGGCGAATCCGCTGGGCGGGGAGAAACTGACATGCACATTATCCAGGCGCAATACGCGCCGTGGATACTGGAAGTCTATGGGGCCGGCGGGCCGTGCCCCCGCCCCTTATTCAAGCCGGAATTGCGAGCGCAATCCAGCTCGCAATTCCGTCTTGAATAAGCCGTGTGAATACGGCCTAATCTGTGTCACTTTGACACAGACAGTGATCAGGACAGCACACAGAGCGTCTGTGACTGTGTAGCCGTTCCCTGAGCTCTGTCGGGTCACCCGACAGAGCAGGGAAACCCTTTGATTGTGCTGCGGTAACGCAAAGACGTCGCTGCAGACAAACGACCCGCACCAACTGACGTCTAAAGTCGGCGGGCGGTCGTTAAGGAGTTAACAAACTATTGCCTGCAAAATCTAAAAAAATTCCTTTACAATGATTTGCAAAACAAGCCAAGTGTTAAGTTCTTGTTTAATTTATATAGATGCTGCCGAGAAGAGGAGCATATTTAAAGGTGCCCTACTAAGTAGTTTGCTTCCTAGACAGGCAGAATATTGTCATTTTTCTGACTTTGTGATAAATTCATTTTTACAAGCCAACACCGTTTTCTGATACAAAAGACAACCTGGTGTCTGGCTGAAAAGGTGACATGACTGAATATGTGTGACATGTTGAAAAATATAGTCTGTCGTAGACCAGTTCTTTAGGTTGGCATAACATGTGGTTGTAAGGCAATCTTCATGAATGTGTAAAATATGCATGGTTATTTCTCTGAAAACATTATGGTTTTCTATGGGTGTAATAAATGTATTTTTTAGTTTATCTGTGTGTTTCACTTCAAATTGAGAAGAAAATCCATGAGTGTATTATAACAAAGCAACTTGTATTTAATATTTTTTTTCCCTTTTTAGGAAACGCTGCATGAGATTGCTGACTGGTTACAGCAGAATCCTCAAGAGATCCTCATTCTAGGGTGTGATAATCTGCAGTCCATGTTCCTAGAGCATCATTTGTGTTTAATTAACTGCATACAAAGGAAATTTGGACCAAAAATATGAACCAAGCATGTATGAACATCAAAAATAATCATATACTTGTATGTTATGTCTTAGGCTACATCCAAACAGCAGGATTTTCAGACGGTTTGCAGATTTGGAAACCGTCAAGCAACCATCTCCATAGACTTTAATAGAAAATCCGGCCAGTAGTCTACACTACGTTCTGAAAAACTTGGACCATGCACAATCTTCCGCCCAGTTTTCGGCGGAAGGTGTGCTAGTCAATGGTTAGGGCGGATGGGCAAATCCACAAACCACAGACAGAACCGTCCCCCCAAAACAATTGAAATGACGATGAAAGACCGGACGGATTCTTAATCAAAATCCGACCAGTTTTTGTCCCTGCCATGTGGATGTAGGGTTGGGGGGCTTCACTGCTGAAAGTCTCTAGATTAGAATGTAGTAAACTGGGATCAAAGCGCTTTTTGCACATTTTATCAGTATTTATTCATTTTTTTCTTTTTAAATTAGTTGTAGTTGCAAAAAAAAAGAAGTGTAAATGTTTTCATTATATGTATTTCAGATCAGTTCTAAAATCTGTGTACTCATCTGTCACAGACTGTGTTTTCTTTTTCTAAATGTACTCTCTATCTTAGGAGCGGCCAACATTGAGAAACTTGTGGAAGCAAAGCTATCAGCTTATTGTGTGCTATGATAGCCCTTTAGCACAGAAGTTTGAATATCTGTGGCCATCTATTCCATACTGGTGGGCAAACACAACTAATTCACGCTCCTTGATCCGCTTTTTAGAGATGAAAAAACACAGTGGACGGCCAGGTATATGATTGTTCATGTGTATTTTCAGGCTGATTACTTGTCTTTTAGGTATTGTTTAGAATATAGTATACTTATAAAGGACAGCAAAAAGACCAGGCATCAAGTAATCTTACCAGACTCCTTTAGATATTTATGGATTAGCAGAATATCATGTGTACATGCAGCAGTCTTTCTTTTTTATAGGCTTCTACTGTCTCATGCCTCCGGTGTGTGTCGTGTGGGGGATGTTCACATGGATTTGAAGTGCTATAATAGAAACCTGCATCATTTTTGCAACACAAAAAAAAAAAATATTATGCAGCAACTTTTGCCACGAAATGTTTACTTAAAGAGCTATATCCTTCCCAAAGTTTTAAGTAAAACTAGACCCTCTCATAAAAAATATGAACTTAAGTAGAGGCAGCCCCCGGGTTACGAATGGGATAGGGACTATAAGTTTGTTCTTAAGTTGAATTTGTATGTAAGTCGGAAAAGGTGGATTTATTAAATGTAACTCCAACACAAAAGGTTTATTTTTTTTAGTTTTGGATAGTGCAGGGAAGGGTTTTTACATTTGTTTTGCTGTCTGTGCCCGTTAAGATTATTTCACCTCATTTTCACCTCATGTGCTGCTGTGGCATGCTGGAACTTGTCTTTCTACAGCTATTATCTGCTGTGGAACATGAAGATACAAGTGCCAGCATACCCCAAAAGTCTCTGTTTGTAACTAGGGGAGAGATGTAAGTCGGAACGGTGTAAGTGGAGGACTGCCTGTAATTGCCTTTATTTTTTCTTCTCCATTCAGCTGATACATGCTGCAGTGTAAACACATTCCTCTTTCTTTGTATCTCTGTTTTCCGTGGTTATATTCTGCCTGGGAGCGCACTTTTCTAGCGCATGTGCAGTAGCTGGCAGTCTGACCACCTCTCAGCTGATCAATAGAAGTGAATAGGAGAACCCCAGCCCAAGAGCCATCTTGCTTCTGAGGATGAGCAATAACCACCTTATTCTGCCTTCACTTTAGAACAGAAAAGGCCCCAGGGCTGCCAGTGTTGTTAGAGAACATGGGTTATTGGTACACTGTGCTTGTTTTATGGCCACCAGGCGCAAATTTTTATCTTAGTTTCTGACAAAGGTAAGGGATTTGGACAAATTATTACCATGCAACAATAGTGCATCAGAAGTTTGCACCCAAAAACCAGCAGCACTGTGATCTTTATGACAGCATTGCTTCTTTGTTGGTCATCTCATGGAAGGGATTACAGATGATCTCTGCAGCACCCTAAACATGAAAACTTCGTTATTTCAGTTGATAATAAATTAGCAGCATAGTGGATCCACATCCTGGGCAAAAGACATTTTCTCCTGAGCTTTTCTGTTTGAATAGGATAGTTATTGCACATCCCTGGGGGTAGAGTGTGCAAAATAGCTGCGACTCAGAATGTGTATCCACTATGCTGCTCATTTTTAAATGGATAATAAAGTTTTAAAGTTTGAGTGCTACATATTTACACTCTCCTGAACAACTATCAAAGGATATAAAAGTATTCTGTGTGAGGGCTGGTGGTTATCTTGTATGGCTTGGTGACCGCACATTGACATTCAATGTCCGGGCGGTTGGCAAGTAATTCTGCAAGAAAGTTCTGGAATCATTGTAAGTGGCGAGACCGTGAGAGAAGAAGGAGACCGTTTATTACTGTCCCTGCCATCCTGATCGCTGTATATACAGATCAGGGGGAAGCCTTCAGCCTTCCTGCTTTTCTGGATGCAGTGGTCACATGTTTGCAGAGTAATTGCTGGTCTTAACACACCCAGATCATCTCTGCAGTGAGTTCAGGGGGCTGTATTTCCCCTGTAGTTGGGTCTAATATACCAGCCCCTGTTACATGGGCAAGTTGGCAACAACAACAAAAGTTGTGTAAAAAGCCTAGATTGTAACTTTTTGCCCCACCCTGACAACCCTAAAACTATTTTATCATCTGTATAAAAATGTCCGTAACAGAAAATTGGCACAATTCCAAGACTTATTTTAGTGCCACTTTTTGCTCATATATGAAAAAAAAAATAATAAAAATAATACTCAAATTTTAAATAAAAATAAAGCCTTATGTATCATAAAAAAATATTGTAGATTTATTGTGTGTGATAAAGCGTTCTAAAAAATGTGCCTCGTCAGGAAGTGGGGGTAAAGTGGTTGAGCAAAATGGAAGGCATAAGTACCATGCACTCTTTCAGAGTAGTTCGGCTAAAAAATAAATTTTAAAAATGATCTTTAATGTAATTAGTGTAATACTGCTGCCACAAAGGGCGACATATCCCATTAGGGCTGCACCATTTTTTTGGGGTGTAATTTGTGCCAAAAAACTGTTGACACCCTATTCTCTATATAAATGAACTGTAGTGCACCAAAACTAGATGCATTATATGCCAGGTACAAGATATCTGAATGTGCCTAAAGTAGGCGCATCAAATATGCTAGCAATGAGGTGCGTACATTTTGCTATGTGCCTACATTAGGCGCATCAATTATACTATGCAAGGTATACCACATGCCAGATTCTTTCATTCTTTCATGTTGCTCAAAGTGTTTTTATTTTTTCTCCCACTTCCTGGGAAGGATTCATGTTCTCTACCCTTAAACACTTTAGAAAGCTAGACTAAAAAAGTAATTAAATTAACTATATAACTGCTCCAATGTGATAATGTTCTTATGGAAATACGTTTCCGATGCAGACTAGCATTTTTATCCCCATTGGTATTGCATCCATATCATAGTAATGCATTTGTAGGGATTTTACTCTTTTGTTTACTAGAACTTTCCCACTATAGACTATTATGGCAAAAAAAACGCTCAATATGCCTTTAAAGAATAAGAAGGTGAAGTCCTGAAAATGGTGGTTACCACCAAGTGTTTTTATTACTTCTATTATTATTTTTTTCTCTAGTTTTTAATTTGCTACTTTTTAGAAAAAAAACATCAACATGCAAGGTAGCTGGTGTTCAGATATTTTGGCATATTAGAATATTTTAATTGTGGTTTAGCTGTAGAACATTAAACACTTTATAGCGGTGTGTTTAATGCTCTCCACTAAATACATAATACAAGAAGAATTCCAACAGTAGTGTTTCTGTGTTTTTCTATGTAGGTATACAAAGTATAATTGAACTAAGAATTAAGAAAATTGTCTGTCTCCGGCAAAGAGAGAGAGGATCTTGGCAGCCACAAAATACCAAATGCAGTGCCCTGGGCCCTCTGGTATAAGAGACCCTTGCAGATTTAGGTCTGATGCCTATGGAGCTACAGTCCATGGGAACTGGACTTCAAGTGCCCTTAGTCCCCAAGGACTTGTCTTTCCCTCAGATGGCAGAGGAATCTGAAGGTGATCCAGCAGGATTCTACCATGGATTTACCCTCTCTGACAGACGCATCCCTGTCAGGCTGGGGCGCACAACTGGATGAAATTCTGGTGCAAAGCACATTAAATCAAGGTTGTACTCCTTGAACTTATCCAGGTGTCTTAGGATCTTTTTTGACAGAACTGTGAAGTTCAGATTAGCTGAGAACCTCTTTATTCTATTTGCAGGATTAAAGAGAGTAGTAAAATCTTCCAAACCCACTCTGAGTAGGGGGATCCACGAAGCCATGAGGCTTACTTTTGTGTAGTAAGATGGGGACCCTTCAGCCTTTGTTAAGTCCCATTTGTCTAGGGCAGGTTCTATATCTTGGGTCGAGAGAAACTTGATTCTACTAGATCAAATTTATGGTGCATCCTCTTGGAGCTCCCACCTAACTTTTGTCAACCATTATACTTTGGATGTCGAAAGGGGTGTACCATTTTGAGTTTCGTCAGGCATGGTAAATCTGTTTCCCTTAGACCAAACAGCAGCACAATTATCGCATCCTAGTTAGGTTTTACATATTTTTCTTTTTATAATAAACACTATGCTGGATTGATGATGAATCAAATGAAGTTGAGTCAATTTCGATTAATAGCGACTCGGTATAGTTCTGAACTGTAACTCTAAGGGCATTTCCCCATGGCACGGGTTTGTGGTCTGCAAAACCGCAAACCGTCTGAAAAACCGGCTGCAAACGAGCACAACTGGGCTGTATGGAAAACCTGTGCAGTGGGGACTTTTCAAACCACCGGCCGCCCGAAAAACATTGAACATGCATACAGGGCTGTGGAGTCGGTAAGCCAAAGTCCCGACTCCAAATCCTCAATTTCCCCTAACCCCGACTCCACAGCCCTGCATGCATATTCTTCCGTCCGGTTTTCGGACGAAATATGTGCATGTCAATGTGAAGGGCTTTTCTCCTCTCATCACGGAGAAAAGCCGTCCCCCCGTGGCTGTGTGCACGGATAAACCGACTGGTATTTGTCCTCTGTTGTGGGGACATGCCCTAACAGTTTTCAGTTAGTCAGCTAGCTACGGCAAGTTTGGTCTACATATCTTTTTCTATTGTGTTTATCCAACTCATTGGTCTCACTCTTTTAAGTTTACCTTCTATGTCTTTTTCTAACGATCTTTCATAGTCTTGTCCTCTGGGCCTCCAAAGAAATTTCAGGTTTAATCTCTTGCAGTACGGATTTCATGGTTCTTCCAGTCATCCATGGCACACGTAGCAAACTTCTCCAGCACCATAATTCATAAGTATCCATTTTCTTCCTGTCACTTAGTTAATTTAATAATTGTGGACAGCTGTGTTCTCATCAAAATTTCTATCTGCCCTACACCAGAAAAACTCCCATTGCAGTGCTGCTGCTCGGACTAAGGGAAAACAGATTTTTCTTAGAAATCTTTTACTACCATTACTTTGCTTTGTGTCTGAAGCAAATATGAAGATCTATATGTGGGAAAACCTTAATATCTGAGCAAAAGTGGGGGACAGATGGATAACAATACAACTGCAGTATCATGCTATTAAATGGGTTTTCTCAACATACACATTGATGGCCTATTGATATGATAAGCCATCAAATGTGTGATAGGTGCAGGTCCCACCTCTAGGATGTTCCACACGACTCAGTTGTACTGGGAAAGTCCTTAGCATCTCTCTGCTCAAAATGGAGAGGTTTTGGGGCCTATTCTCAAGATTCTAGAACCTATCACAAATTGAGGGCATATCCTATCGATAGTTCATTAGTGTGTATGGTGGGAATACCCCTTTAAGGACTGTTTGCACAATGTTTTCAAATGTTTACACGTATTCTGTATTTGAATGTGCATGTTAACCATGTATAATGTAAGTCCAGTTATTATATTCATTTGTTATACATGTTATAATTCACATTGTGAACTACAAAGCATACTGTTTCAGACATGGAAAACACACCTGATAGCCAGGACCAGGCCCAACTACTGTACATGAGTAGATTTTCCCCATTCAGTTGAAGAAATATGCATCCAAAGCAGCAGAACCCTCTGCAATTCAAATCAGTTTTAACCCCCACCACGGGTATGTGTTGGAATATGTTTAAAAGTTATTCCAAAGTGTGCAGCAGCATAGCCATAGGGTTTAGTAGACCAAACCTAGACTACTTTTGACTATATATGGTCTGTTTTATGCTGATATTGGTTTATCAGCAGGACTGAAAATGGTCTTGTACTTTTTTCTGTCCCGCAAATTAGAAATATAGCGGTGTGAAATGGACCAAATGTTACAAATTGATGTTTGGACTCGTAAACCCTATGGCTAAGCCGCAGGATACGTCAGAACACATTTTTGAAGGCATTATGTCATATACTAGCAGTAGAGGGTGAAACCCTGTGGGGAACAGTTCTTAAGAAGATTTGCATAGTTGCTTTATTTTCCAATAAAAAAATTAGTAATAAGACATCCATAGAAAATTCTATGGGCAAAAAAGTGAGTTTTAGCCCTAAACAGGTTCATACATGGGGCCCCATATGTCTCTGGTTGCTAAAGATTACTGCATGTTTATCAAGGTAGATAATACACAATGTTCTAACAAGGCTGCACTGAAAGAAAAAGAAATTTCAGCACGATATATATATACTTATATATATATTATATATATATAAATATATATATTACACCCTAATTGTATTTTTTTTTTTACAGATGGATTTTTTGTGGCTGGTCTCAATTTAACGGAGGATGTGTCTTATGTCTTAAAACACCCATTTGGTTCTATGAAAAGACTGACTTTACCTAAACTGCCATTTTTTTATAAGTGGGTACAGAAGCAGCATCCAGGAAAAACCAAAGATGCTACCAACATTATTGCAGAAGACCTTATTGGCTCCGATCAGTTTGTTTCTGCTGTGATTCTGCTCAATATGAAGTTGTTGGACAGTTCTGATGCTCTTTCAAAGCAATAGATTTCTAATGTCTAGTACTTGAAATACATTACTTTGTGGTACTAAAAGTTCAAGAAATACACTTTGGGGTTTTCAACTACATATTTATGAATAACAGTAGTACTTACAGCAAAACCTTTAGAAACATATAAGAAAGAATAATAGGCAGGGAAGGGTTGGGGAATGCTTTGGCTGTATGGAGCCCTACAATTACGGATGGCAGCCCCAAATTTCAGACTGCCATACTAATGGATCAGAATCCAACGGGCATTGGACGCTGGGTGAAAGAAGTGAATTTGGCTGACCACCCCTCCCACGCTCGTGCTTTAGAAGTCGGCGCCTGCCACACCTGGTGCCTTGCGGCACGTACAATTATATGCTGCAATGCGCCATGTGAACATACCCTTAGCTGCTATTGTCCTGCTGATGGTGCCATCTAAGCAGCTTACCAGCCAGGACTGGAGTTATCAGGTGTCACCAAGAGCAGTCACCCACCATGTATAGGGCATGCTCCCCTCCTTAAAGGAGTTGTCTCATTACAAGCTTTCAGCCTGTCAGTGAGCCTGGTAGTTGAATTGAGGGGCGTGCTTCTTGGTCTGTCTCTTCTGCAACCTCTTCCCCCCTCCCCTCAGCACACAGGCAGCTCCATAACTTCTATACAGCAAGGGGGAGGGGGTTTGCTGCCAGAGTTAACCCTGTGTGTGCCTGCCTAGGTCTGTTGCAGGAGAGGGCTGATCTATGAGTGTAGAGAGGTCTGTGAAGCTGCTGTCTATGCTAATAGCAGAGGGGATGCATGTGTTCCTATATCCCCTGCTTAGCTTACAAGTCTCCACATCTCCAGCAACAACAAACCCTGTCAGAACAGACACAGGGCAGCTGGGAAGTGTTACTATACTCAGGCACTAGTACAGCATGAAGTATTCACATGCCTGATCTCACATTCACATGCCAGGCAGCACGGACACAGACGCCAGAGCTCCCTCCCCCCTCCTCTCCACGTAACGAGAAAGGACCATTATCGTGCGGAAGAAGCGGCTCTCCTGCTCCGACCTGATTCTGGATGAGTGATGATGAGTCATACAGACCTGACCGCCAGTAAGATAAGGATCAACAGGTCTGCTGCTATAGTGATTTGAGAAGCTGATGCACTCCTACTAACAGGGCTAACTCAAAATCAGTAGGACATTTGTAATGAACATATATTGCAAAGCTGCTTGTTTTTTAAAGATCTTTTAATTAAAACCCAATCATTGTAGCGAGACAACCCCTTTAACTCTACACCATACTCCTCACCTGACATTATGACGTCCATACACCTAATAAGCTTCAGGGAAGAGTGCTATGTCTCTGGTGCCACTTATTTGAAGTAGCATCCCTTACAGTTACCTTTGTCCTATTAAAGGGCATTGGAAAATGAGTGAAAAATTGAGCCAAGGCAATAATTCCCCCATAAGGAATGGTTCACCCACCTTCTGACATCTGTTCCAAGCCAGTTTGCCATTTTGATCTGTGTGACTGTTTGAGAATAACTCATTAAAGGTTATTTAAATCCAAGAAATTATATTTTTTCATCATACATAGAACTGTATTTATTTAGTAAAAGTATGCCGATACACTTTGCCTTTTTTATGTGAACACAAAAAAGTGAATTAAAAAGAAATATATATTTTTTGTTTAATGATCAGTTTATACAGTCACTAATGTGTTATGACGTTGGCTTTTTTAAATGTCTATTTTGTCTGCAACATCTTTTTTGCCTTCATGCATCAAACAAAGTTTGCAGTTAGAAATGTCAGAATATGAAGAGACACTCCACAAAACTACATAATTAAAAAAAAAACTAAAACCTGCACTCCTTTTAAAGTGTTAAAGTGAATATTTTACACCCATGCAATTTTTTGCAGGAATTAAGTTTTTGGTCCAGGGGCCACATTATCAATCTTAGAGCGGTCTGAGACCTTCATGGCACTCCAATTATTGATAACAAAAATGGCTGTGAGGTTCTGCTTTAGGGACTGCCAGAAATCAGTATGGAGGGAGGGTTGGGCTGCTCAGTACTGCAGAAAGAGGATATGAGGCACCTATTTTCTTTGTATTTTTAGTGGGTGTCCGAAATGTTTTTTTCATACATATATAGCCATTTCTCCTCCTCTCTTAAGTCTTAAAGGGAATCTGTCGCCATTTTTTTTTATTTATTAAATCAAGCCCCTGATCCATATTCTTTTCCTCTCAGCCGTTTTTATTTTCTGATTGTAGATTTCTCAATTTGGTCGTCTATATATGATTGTTGGGAAAGCTTTCTTGCTTGCACTGCTTTAACAGCATTTAGAGAGATGCTTTACAGCAGCTTCGTGCACAGATTGTTAACCGGATCAATCCCATTGGCTTCTATAGGAGTTTTCTAGGCATGCTCTGTGACCTGGGAAGAAATCAGTGTACAGAGAGGGGGAGCTGTGACTATCTCCTATTATGACTGGTGGATCCTGTGTTATCTATACACATTGGTATCTCATTTCAGTGTAAACCTGTTTGTGCTGATAATGAGCAGACTACTGAAAATCTCTCTACAGAATAGGAAGTGTCAGACAATTATTAGGCTTAGTGGCCAAAGTGAAAACTGCAGGACTTAAGAATTATTTAAAAAATATTGAAACATTCCTAAAAAAATGTGTTTAACATAAAGACATGAGTAAAACAATGTCTTTTTTTTTAGGACACATTCTCTTTAAATCTAGCCGAGGTTTTTATGGTATTTCTTGTGGATCTGCCATGATTGTGTCAGGAATAAAATACTTTGTTGAGGAAGAAATTCAAGACAACACCGAAACAGTTTTTACTGGATTATTCAGGTAGGTTGCTTCATAAAGCATATTCAGCCTTATGGTACCTTCCGTGACCAGTAACAGCCGTACAGTGTCCACTACGTATACCAGCACTAGCCATACAGTACCATCAGTTGAATGCAGCTGTCAAAAGGTGAATATTTCTGAAGTATGAGGACAAAGTATCTGTATGTCCTGATGACTGATGAACAACTGCCGCCCCTAGTCCGCATGTTGTGCAGCCAGGGCTGTGGAGTCGGTGCCTATTTTGCAGGAGTCGGAGTCGTCATAAAAGGGACCGACTCCGACTCACAAGATATATAATAAGTTGGTCCAGTTAGTCACATGAGGAGTGTAAGTGATGACATGGAGCAGGCAAAGCGTTGCCCAAGGGGAAAAGATTTCACTCCATGGCAAACATTTCAGCTACATTTTTCACCTGCTTTCAAAGAAGTAGAAGAGTTCAACCATTCATCAAAACTGACTGTGGCTGAGGCGATTCCTTTATACCCTGACATTGTTAGAGATGTTGCCCCTGTGGTCACCGCTTTCCCCCAACCCAAGTTAGTGTAGAGAGGCCGTTCTCTAGCCTGGAAATAATGAGATCAGATGTCAGATCCTGTATACATGATCTGATGGAAGCGATACTATTTCTCAGAACAAATTCAGAGACTTCACGTATGTTCTTGCAGTGTTTTTCATATTTACAATTTTTTTGTGTTCTAAAGTCGTATCCAATAAAATGTTTGACACTGACAAGCAAAATGGTAACATTGTTTTGAACTTGTGACTTTCAGGCTCCATATCTCTCCACCCACTACAGCTTTGCACATGAGGCTACTGTAATTTTATTTACAGTCATCTTATCTATCTTACATAAATACATACATTTGACTTGTAAGTATTTAGCATTTGCTTAGTTCTGCAGATTCTTTCCTGTAACTGCATAGTTACCGTTTTGCTCCTAAAAATCTAAATGTTAATTTTTATTATTTTGTTAGTATTTGAGAAATCCACCTTTTGGTTTTCAATACTGCCTGAATCCTTCTGGGCTCTGGATCAGATTCAAGCATTTCTTGATTAAAATCTGATCCCAGGTCTCTTCTACACATTCCCAATGTTGGTGCAGACTGGACTTGGATACAAACACAGCTTTTTCTTCAGCTCTACCCACAAGCGTTCAAAAGATCAAAACATTGTTACCATTTTACTTGTCAGTGTCTGTTCTACCTAAATAGCCTGATTATTATATCATAAGGTGATAAACAGCCTGATGTTACCATTTTACTACAGTAAAGTTAACACTTAGGGCATGTCCCCACGGCAAGGATTTTCGGACGGTTTTTCGGACGGTTTTTCAGCCGGTTTGCGGTTTTTCAGACCGCCTGAAAAAACGGCTGAAAATGAGCACAATTGTGCTCTATGGAAAACCCGTGCAACAGTCCCCCACTGCATGGGTTCTCCGTCTGGCGGCAAAACATTGAGCACGCACCTTCTTCCGTCCGGTTTTCGGACAGAATCTGTGCTTCTCAATGGGAGTGCTCTTCTCCGCTCATCGCGGAGAAAAGCCGTCCGTCCCCCCGCGGCCGTGGGGACGGGCGCAAAACAGGACAAATACCGGCCGGTTATCTGTCTTATGCCGTGGGGATGCACCCTTAAACATGTGCCATGTATGAGGGAGTCAGGAGTTTGGGAAATTGAGGAGTCTGGGCTTTGGCTTGCCGACTCCACAGCCCTGTGTGCAGCCCTGGCCAAGCTCATCCAAACAGAGATGTCAACATTTGTTTGAAAACCTAACTGTTTCATAGCCCCAAAAAATTATTATAAGGTGACAACACAAATGTTTTCTAGTTAAATAGCAGGATTAAGCTTTATTTAGCAATGACTACACAAGACCTAATATTGATCTATAGATAATTCTGCCTAGTTTTTTCTTGCTTACAGACTGTCACAGTTACATGTTTTACCAGAATAAAAATCACCCCACTAATGAGTGCATTACTCCACTAAAATTTGAAAAATAGAAAATGTTTGAATTTTTTTTTACGGTACCAAGACATAACGGAAACCCTACATATTTGTTATTGTCGAATTTGAAACAACCTGTACAATACAGATAACACATCATTTTTACAGGAGATTTAATGCCATAAAAGCAAAAGACTCACAAATCTGGTGCAAGTATGCTTTTTTTTCACATTTTGCTCCACTTAGAATTGTTTTGCAGTTTCTCAGTATATTCTATGGTACAGTGAATGACAGCAACAATTAAAAGTGCTAAATAAAACCCCTCATATGTCTATGTAGATGGAAAAATAAAGTTATGGTTCTAGGAAGTGGGGAGGGAAAAATGAACGTGATAAAAAAAAAACTAGGCTGTGGCGGAAAGGGGTTAAAGTGATTACATTAAATTAGGAAAGGAACATTTCTGCTGTTTTTGTTTTAGTACTGCATTAATACTGCACACCTGTGCAAAATATAAGAAAAAAAAAAAGATTAGTGTCAATAAAAATATTATGGTATGTTCATACAGTTTATGTTTTAAGTGCATTCCTTTGTTCTGTATTCTATAAGGGGGTGGAGTGGATACAGATTCGACCTATTGAATGGAGCCAACCCACATTATACTGTACAAGCTGCAAATCCATACTAGAAATAGAGTATGCCATGGCAGATTCCCCATCAATTTTTCTGAAAGAAAAGTTTCTCATTTGGACATACGCTCAGAAGGTGTCACTCCAAAAGATGACATTTTCCTGTAGAAATTCAAGAATGTGAACGCCTTGGTCCCAAAGGGTTTTAGAAGCGTAGTCAACTGCATTTTTCAATACAGAGGATTCATACAACACATACCCTGGAAATAAAGGTTTCTTTAAAGGGATTGTCTCATCATGCCATTTCACAGAGCCACAGCCAGCTTCAGGCTCCCAATTCCTGGTTAGGCTGTGGGTGGGTCTAAAGCAGTGATTGGTATATCAGCTCTGCTGTTCCTAGGTGATTTTGTGAGAGGTACATTAGTAATGATTAGTCTAAACAGCAGTGCACACAGCTACAGAGCTCGGCTATGTCTACACTGCAAAGAAAAACGTCAGTTTTTTCAGTGTTTTTTGTTTTCTAAAAACGCTGGAAAAACGACTGTATCATCTCCTATAGACTTCTAATGTAAAACCGTCCTGCTGTCTACACTGAGCTTTTTTCTGCTCGTTTTTTTTTACTGGTTGTATTTTGCAACATGCTCTAAAAAACGCCAGAGCCGGGCAGAAAATTTACTACAGGAGTCTATGGAAAGTGCCGGACGTCTTTAGGCGCGTTTTTTGGTTCGTTTTTTGCCGCGATTTTTCAATGAAAACCCTCCCAGGAGACCCAATTCCCACCTATAGTGGTTGTAATAAAGGTTATATCTTATCAAATTTGCATACAAGTGTCTACTGTGTCCTTTTTTGTACCTTTTGTAATAAAATGATCATGCTTTGGTCGCTAACGATATTTGCGCAGTTCATATTTTTTCGCTAAAAATAAGTTTTTTTTTACAGATTTTGGCATCAGAATATTTTTTTTTTTTTTTTTTTTTTTACAGATTTTGATGCTAAAATCATTTTCTAAACATATTTTGGCGCTATTAAGGTTATCTTGCTACTGATGCTGAAAATAAGTTTTTTACGGATTTTGGCGGCAGAATAAGTTTTTTACGGATTTTGGCACCAGAATACGTTTTTACGTTCTTTTCACTGAAATAATTATTTTTTAAAGATTTTGGCGCCAATAACGTTATCTCGCTTCTGACGCCAAAAATACGTTTTTTTTTTACGGATTTTGGCGCAAGAATCCGCTTTTTTTACGTTTTTTGGCACCAGAATACGTTTTTACATTCTTTTCACTGAAATAATTTTTTTTTTTTACAGATTTTGCCACTAATAATGTTATCTTGCTTCTGATGCCAAAAATATGGTTTTTTTATGTTTTTTGACACTAAAATAAATTTTTTGTTACAGATTTTGGCGCTAATAACGTTATTTCGCTTCTGACGGCAAAAATAAGTTTTTTACGGATTTTGGTGCAAGAATCCGTTTTTTATGGCTTTTGGAGCTAAAATCCGTATCTTTACAGATTTTGGCGCTAATAAAGTGATCTAGCTTTTGACGCAAATAAATATATTTTTTACGGATTTCGGTGCCAGAATCCGTTTTTTTTTTGACGGATTTAGGGCTAAGATCAATATCTTTAAAAATTTTGGCGCTAATAAAGTGATCACGCTTCTGACACTAAAAATTATTTTTTTTTTACAGAATTTGGCGCAATAATGCGTTTTTGGGATTTTGCCCCCTAAAACCCTTTTTCTTTACAGATTTTGACGCTAATACAGTTATCTTGCTGTATGCACAGATAATGTGGGTTTTCGTGGATTTTGGTGCAAGAATCTGGTGCAGAATTTAATAAAGCAGTAGCACGCAGCAGCAGCACACAAAGGACAATGTGCTCACAATGGCTACAGTGATCTAAAGAAAGTGACTAATTAACATGTTAACTCCACCTGTAGGGTGTAGCTTACATCCAATGGCTTAATTTGTGCATACATTAAAAAGCAGAGCAAAGACACTCCAAAAAACGCTTAAAAAAACACTCCAAAAAACGGCCGTTTTTTCAGCTGCTTTTGACAGGCAGTGGACAGAAACTCAGTTTCATGAACGTTTTTAGTAATTCGTTTTCAGGTCGTTTTTTTGTCAACTGCCGTGTAGACCTAGCCGTTAGGGTTAAATTTTTTCACTAAGTAACAAAGAAACTGTCCTGCTGACTAGAAACAGGGAGTGATGTCCTCATCCCGGCTAATGCTGCTTGAGCAGACATAGGTGGTACATAACCTAGGGAAGTTTATGTACAAAAGCAGGAGATAAGATCTGCTCTAACTCTGGAGGGAAGCAAAATCAGAACAGCAATGCATTTGGTAATCGTCTTTACCTACACGTTTAAAGCTAAGTCAATGAAATGGGAATATCCCTTTAACATAGGAGCCCGAGAGCGATATATACAGCTACAGTACTAATTTTACACCTTTATGGTTAAACCCTAAGTTACCAGAATTTTATAAGCTCGGAGGATTTGATAATTGGATCTCTAGTGGAATTACTAATGTTCACCAAGTGCAGAAAGATGGGGAAATTAAAAGTTTTGCACAGCTACCTCACAGATCCTTTTATCAATACCGGAAATTAAGACATGCATATGTGGCTCAGGAAAAATTATTGAATCTGTCTGTTCATACAGGTACTTTGTTGGATTTGGTACATACCAGTCCCACTACCAAAGGAATGATATTCATGGTGTATTGGGTGTTGCTTTGCAAGGCCAATGGGGACGCCAACCTTCGGGAAAGGTTAAATAGGAGGCTAATATGGGTGGATATTCTAACAACTAAGGTCTCACTATGCGAAGCTCAACAATTTTCCCAACTTATGTTGTTACATAGGGCATACAAATCTCCTGGGATTCTTCAGGAGATTGGAGCACGGTCAGACTCCCTCCGTCCAAGATATAGTAGGGATAATGCAGACATTATGCACATGATGTGGGTGTGTACCATTCTAGGGCCGTTTTGGAAGGCGTTCTCAGTCTCATCCATAGGGTGCACGGTATCATAATACAAGCAGAACCGCGAACTGTATTTTGGGTTATTTACCGCATACAGCAGCGGATTCCACTATTGTATAAATATTTCTCGTATGTTTTATGTCGCTCATAACTATCGCTTTTCCATGGTTGCAGTCATCTCCCCCAACGTTACGGCTAAAAAAACAAATAAATAACATTATCCATCTAGAGAGGGGTGTTATTAAAAAAAAAAAGCGTTACCCAAATCTAAAAAAAATTGGGGTCTTTGGCTGGACACCCCAGGTCTCTCTTTTCTTAAGAACCTGTGTTTAATTTTTTGCGCTGGGCAGTGGAGTAGTTTAGTCATGTGAGGGGAAGGTACAACTCCTGAGGAATCTTTAGTGTTTGTATGCTTTGAAAAAAAAATATTCAGGTTTTGCTTCGAGGTTTCTGTTTGTGGGAGAGGAGGGGCTCTTTCTTTCTGTGTGTAGGATCTCTTTATGATGTGTCACAGATCTAATTTATAAAACATAGCTTCCATTAGTATGAAAACATTTTATTTAAGGCACTGACATCAGCAAGGAAAACGGTAGAGCTAATTCACCAAAGACTTCCTTTCAAGAACTAGTGGACTGGTTCTGGCATCATGATCCTGCATGGAGAACCTTACTGTGTTGGCTGCAGCCTGCAGATAAATAGTAGGGTGCTTGCTCTGAAGTGCTGGCTTCGTGTTCCTTGGGGCCCTATAGAATAATCAATCCTTTTGATATTAAAAAACAACTCAAGCTCATTTAAAAAACGTTTTTTGTATTTTATTCAGCATTTGGTTTTTAATTTTAGAAAAGTCGGCTGATCCTTCTTCAGGTAAAACCTTCACTTCTTGTACCGATGCTTCTTTGTACAGCCAGCTGTCAAATAATTAAAAATAAATTATAGATATAAAACTTGAGGAAACAAACTTTTCAGGCTCTGTGTATACATTTTTATATTTTCATCTGTAGTCATGTGCAATACATCTGTATTGATTTCTACTAAACTATCCTTTTAAGTACAAATATCTCAGCTATCCATTGATTAAATGGCCTAGTTTGGGCTTAAAGTTGTTGTCCCACCTTGCTTTTACGGCATACCCTGGGATATGTGTAAAATTTAAATGCTACAGGTCCCACCTCTGGGACCTGCACCTTTCTGTGGCGATCTTGCTTATTTTCCGATCGGAGCAAGGAGCAGTGCGCGGTACCATTTCTCATTCAGATGCGGCAGCCGTGTTCGGCACTGTAACCAGCAGTTATTAGCTGCAATTAGTAGCTGACATCCGCTGGCTATGTGGCAGGATCTTAGCGCGATCCCAATACAAAGCATTTGGACAAAAAATTCCCGAAATGGACGTTGGGTAATCATTAAAATTGCTTCTAGGTAATAGAATGCCGAAATTTTTGCTTGTCACGCAGCACATACAATTTTTTTATGCTGCCAAAAAAATCATGTGATTTGCCAAACCACGTATGGTTGTGTGCCCCAGAGTAAAACTCTATAAGGGGTTTTAACGTCTTGGTCTTGCTTCATCGAACTTGTTAGCAGAGGGTGTTGGGGATTCGGTGTAGAGGTTCGGGGAAAATGGGCCCATGGCAGTTTTTAGTTGGAGGCGTCAAACAGCCAGGTTAATTTTTTTATTGTGACAAGAACTAAAATGTTATTAATATTGCATTGCATGTGTTGAATGGATATTTATGTTTTTCTGAACTGGAGATGGATTTGGGAGGTGGGTGGGTTGTTTTTGGGGATAAAAGTTAAAAATTTGGTTTTTACAATGAATATATGTATTTGTTTTGTACTACTTTATATCTGACCAATAAAAAGTTTATGGTTAAAAAAAGAGGTTCAACGTCTGTCTCATAAGAATGCATAGAGAAAGACTTCCTGTCAGCAGCAAAAGCACAGTGTTTCATATGACCTAACAGACTGTTGTATCAGCCAGAAATCATGTATGCAGCTACGAGTAAGCAAAGTTACTGGTATTACAGTGTACCTCAAAGCAATTTCTAATGAACTAAGGAGAAAAATTCTGTTATGGGTTTTTTAAACAACAAACATCAATGTCGGCACAGTCACATGCTGCCATTTGGATTGTATAACATACCTTAACTGCGGACTTTCCAGGTTTACTCTAATTGTCATTATATTTCGTCCTGTATTTGCCATCACTGTGCTTTCTATGCATTGTTTTAGATCATCCAAACCATAACCAAGAAGGGCAGACACAAACACAGATCCATTATCATTATCATCATATCTAACACAAAGAAAGAAAATGTTATATTAATGCAAACAATAAAAATATATTAAACTTGCTATAAAAAACTACTTCCCCCTAAGCCACAGCATTTTATCTGATGAATACACGTATACTCTGCTGCACCTCTAATATAGAAAAAACTTTAATTGTACAGATGCAATAACACATAAGACGAACAGGGCAAGCTATGATAAAAAAAAAAAAACCCCAAAAAAAACACTTAAAAACCACCATCATGGCTGTCCAGTTTCTAAATAAAAAATCAGGACCCACCATGGAGGAGGAACATATTACAAGAAAAAATATTATGTCAACTCTAAGCCCAATTACTTACTAATGTACTTTGATTTTAATCATTTCAGATACTTCAAGAATGTACGAGATCTTGTAGGTCTTATAGTAGTAAAACATTTTATATCTAGAAATAACATCAAATATCCACATCAAGTACAAGGGTGAGTCAAAAATTATCGGCACTCCAGTCACATTAAAGTTTCTGTTGGAGACAATGTCTAATCAACACTTTCCATACAAGGTCGCTTTCTTCCCTGTCACTGTGGTACATGCTTGAACTTGTTATGTCAGTTAATGGTAGAAAAATGGTTGCCCAATTGTGATTTGCATGAAAGAAAGGCAGAGTGCAGTGATTCATTCTTTTGTTGTCCAAGGGTGTGTCTGGTGTTGATATGGAGGAGTGCATTGAAGACTTTGTGCAGATTATGGAGAAAGTGTTTTGATGGATAGAGAAGTTAAAATGCATCCTCCGGGTCTATCTTTATTTGTTCTAAGGTTCACAACTGTATTAACTGCTTAAGCCGAACGCCTGAAAAGCACTTAAGGGGTTGTCTCGCTACAATGATTGGGTTTTAATTGAAAGATCTTTAAAAAAAACAAGCAGCTTTGCAATATATGTTCATTACAAATGTCCTACTGATTTTGAGTTATCCCTGGTAGTAGGAGTGCATCAGCTTCTCAAATCACTTTAGCCACTGATTGATTTTTATCTCACTGGCTGCCAGTGCTGGTGACTCATCAGCTTCTCAATACAGGTCAGAGCACAGAGCCCCTCCTGCACAGTATGAGGCCACTTGTGATGCTTCTGAAGGGGAGGGAAGGGGAGGGCTCTGGCTTCTGTGCTGCCTCGATTAACCCTGAGTGTGCCTGCAGAGGTGAGGCTGATCAGTGGTCAGTACGATGTGACAGCAGTGTAGTGTGATACTATAATCATGATGTGTCTGTGGAGCTTTGACTATACTAATAGACCAGATCAGGGGGGCACGTGAACGGTTCATATCCCTCCCTGCTCTGCTGTATTAGTGACACATGTGATTATAGTAACAACTACACAGGTGCCCTGTGTCTGTTCTGACAGGGTTTGTTTGTTGTTGCTTGAGATATCCATGGAGATTTGTATGCTAAGCAGGTGGTATAGGAACACTTACATCCCCCCTGCTCTGCTATTAGCATACAGCTTCACAGACCGCTGGCTCCATAGCCACTCATAGATCAGCCCTCTCCCTGCTGTCTCCTGACTCTGTGGAGAGGAGCAGCAAGAGCTCGGTCACAGCGGCCGCACAGTGCGGCTGATCCAGCAGTGAGCAGCAGATCTAGGCAGGCACACACAGGGTTAACTCTGCCAGCAAACCCCCTCGCCCTCCCCCTGCTGTATAGAAGTTACTGCAGTCCAAGGAGGAGAGCTGTCTGTGTGCTGAGGGGAGGGGTGAAGGGGGAGGAGAAGAGGCAGACAAGAAATCAAGAATTCAAAAATCCTATGTTGCCAGACACACTGAGGTAGGCTGAAAGCCTGTAGTGAGACAACTCCTTTAATGACCAGCACATTTTTTTAGTTTCTGCCTCCTTGCGTTTCAACAGTTGTAACTTTTTTTAATTTCTCCAATGACGCAGTTGTATGAGGCCTTCTTTTATTCGGGACAAGTTGTACTTTTTGGAGGAAAAGTTCACTTATAAATTATTGCAAATTTTTTTTTTTTTTTTTAATTTTTTTTCATCAATCACATTTCACACTTAATAACTTGTAGATTAATTCTACGGGTTATTATGGTCCTGTGAATACCTAATATGTGTAGTTTTTGTGTGTGTGTAATGTATGAAGTTTTTTTTATTATTTGTCTATTTTATTATTTTTTTCTACACTTTATGTTTTTTACTTTTTTTTTAATCCCATGAAGGGATAACGCTTTTTTTTTTTTTTTTTACACTTAGCAATGTATTAGCATATTCATATATGTTAATACCTTAGAATCTGTGTCAGTTTGACTCAGGCAGCATTCAGGGCAGCCCACCGTGTTCCCTGATCAGTGGTTGCGTCCACAGATGGCCGTGGGGCTCCTGTAGGTCCCCAGGGCTGACTGTGCAGCTGTTTCCAGACTCTCTCGGGTCACTGGGATTCTCAATCACCTGACAGAGCAGGGGAAAGCCCTTTACGTTGCAGTCACGAACTGCAGCAATCAAAGGCCCTGGGCGCTGCTGCGGAGCTGGGCGCCGCAAACCCCGATGTCTGCAGCAACACCAAAAGACGTCACTGCTGATGAACGACCTGCACTGCCCGACGTCATAAGTCGGCGGACGGCCATTAAAGGGTTAAACTTTGTAATTCATATTTATTAAAAATTATTTACCTGTTCTGCTGTGCGGAACCATGCAAAGAGCCATGTCTTCCCCTCTCCCTTATCCCCTGCAAACCACCTGACCTTCACTGATTGCATGGCCGCAGTGAACGTTTTGTCGTCACTCAGTGGGTATGCTTTGAAGCCAAGCTCAGCTCAGGAACACTCCCCTGTAGTGGGCGTGACCTAAGCAGAGAATGATCTGGCTGCATTCACTCTATACAACACACACACAATTTTTGGGACTATAAGACGCACCTAGGTTTTAGAGAGGGAAAATAGGAAAAAATTTGAAGCAAAAAGTATGGGCTGAAGTGTAGTTTTGTTGTGGATACATGCGACTTTTTGATCGCTTTTTATTCCAATTTTTTTGGGGGGATATTAAATGCCCGCCCCACCCCTCCCAAAAAAAAAAAAAAAATCACAATTTTGGTGTTTGGAATTTTTTCTTCTTCTATGGTGTTCAGTGTACGGGATAAATAATATGATATATTTTAATTCAACAAAAGGGGGGTGATTTAAACTTTTAATATATTTTTTAAACTTTTTTTTTTTTTTTACTTAGTCCCCCGAAGGGAACTTAACCACTAGAGGGCAGTACTGTTGTACTGCTGTACATAGGATTTTTCTTTCATTACCTAGTACACCCTGCCTTAAGCAGGGTGTAATAGGTGTACATACATGGCAGCAATGGAAGCCTGCATAAGGCTTCAGCTGCCATGGCAACCGATTGCCCCCCTTCAATTACATTGCAGAGGGGTGATTGGACAGAGGAGCGGTACACAGCAACGCTCCCCATTCAGCTGCCGGTGATTAGCAGCGGCCGCCGCCCGCAACGAGCGCCCGCCTCTGCCCCCAATAACCACTGCCTGCAGAGCACAAGGCAACCCCCCAAAACCCAAACCCAAAAGGGGAAAAAAAAAAAAAAAAAATTTTTCCCCCCCCAAAAACCCCCCCCCAAAAACCCCCCCCCCCCCTTTTCCCTCCACACCCCCCCCTTTTTTGGGGGCCCCCCAAAAAAATTTCCCTTAAAAAAGCCCCCCCCCCCCTTTTTTAAAAAAAGGGGGGCTGGCCCCCTTTAAAACCAAAAAAAAGGGCCAAAAAAAAATTTTTTAAAAAAAAAGGGAAAAAAAAAAAAAAAAGGGGGTTTGGGGGCCCAAAACCCCCCCCCCAAAAAAAAAGGGGGGAAAAACCCCCACCCCCCCAAAAAAAAAAAAAAAAAAATTTTTTTTAAAAATTTTTTTTTTTCCCAAAAAAATTTTTGGGGGGGTTTAAAAAAAAAAAAAAAAAAAAGGGGGGGGTTTTTTCTTTTAAAAAAAATTTTTTTTTTTTTTTTTTTTAAAAAAAACCCCGAAAAAAACCCAAAAACTTTTTTTTAATTTTTTTTAAATTTAATTAAAAATTTCCCCCCCGGGCCCTTAAATAAAAAGGAAAATTTAACCCCAAAAAAACCCTTTTCCCCCCCAAAAAAAAAATTTTAAAAAAAACCCCAAAAACCCCCCTTTTTTCCGGGGTTACCCAAGGGCCCCCCAAAGGGCCCCCCTTTTCCCCCAAAAAAAAAATTTAAATTTTTTTTCCCCCTTTTTTAAAAATTTTTTAAAAAAAAACCCTTTAAAAGTTGGGGAAAATTTTTTATTTTTTTTTAAAAATTTAAAAAAATTTTTTTAAAATTTTTTTAAAAAAATTTTTTTTTTTGGGGGAAATTTTTTTTTTAAAAAATTTTTTTTAAAAAAAGGGGGGTTTTTTAAAAAAAGGGGGGGGAAAAAAATTTAAATTTTTTAAAAATTTAAATTTTTTTTCCCTTTTTAAAAAAAAAATTTAAAAAAAATTTTAAAAAAAAAAATTTTGGAAAAAAATTTTTTTTTAAAAAAATTGGGGAAAATTTTTCCCTTTTTTAAAACCTTTGAAAAAAAAAACCATTTTTTGGGTTTTTGGAATTTTAAAAATTTTTAAAACGCCCCCCTTTTTTTAAAATTTTTTTTTGGGGGGGAAAACCCTTTAAAAAAAAAGGGAAAAAAAAAAAAAAAAAAAAAAAAATTTTTTTAAAAAAAAAAAGGGAAAAAAAAGGGGGAAAAAAAAAAGGCCAAAAAAAAGGTTTTTTTTAAAAAATTTTAAAAAAAAATTTTTTTTTAAAAAGAACTTTCCTTTAAAAATAAAAAAAAAAATTTAAATTTTTTTTTGGGGGAAAAACCGTTTTTAAAAAAAACCCGTTAAGGCCCCCCAAAAAAAAATTTAAAACCTTTTTAAAAATTTTGGGTTCCCTTTTTGGAAAATTTTCCCCCTTTTTAAAAAACCGGGGTTTTTCCCAAAAATCTCTGTCCCCCAAAAAAAAAGGGCCCCCCAAAATTTTTTGGGGCTTTTTTTTTTTTTAAAAAAAATTTTAAAGGTTTAAAAATTTTTTAAAAAATTTAAAAAAATTTTGGAAAAAAAAAAAAGGGGTCAAACCAAAAATTTTTAAGAACCAAAAAAAAACCCCCACAAAAAAAAAAAGGGGGGGGAAAAAAAAAGGGGGGGAAAAAAAAAACCCAAAAAAAAAAAAAAAATTAAAAACCCCCAAAAAAAACCCCAAAAAAAAAAGGGGGAAAAAAAATTTTAATTAAATTGGAAAAGGGGGGGGGTTTTTTTTTTAAAAAAAAAAAAGGGGGTTTTTTAAAAAAAGGGGAAAAATTTTTGGTTTTTTTTAAAAAATTTAAAAAATTTTTTGGGAAAAAAAAAACCCCAAAAGGAAAAAAAGGGAAAAGAAAAGGGAAAATTTTTTTTTAAAAAAAAAAAAAAAAAAAAAATTTTTTAAAAAAAACAAAAAAAATTTGGGAAAATTTTGGGGGAAAATTTGGGTTTTTTTAAAAAAATTTTTTTCCTTAAGGAAAAAAATTAAAAAAAACCCCGGGAAAAAAAAAACCCTTTTTTTAATGGGGGGGCCCCAAAAAAAAAAAAAGGGGGGCCGAAAAAAAAAAATTTTTTTTTTTTTGGGGGGGGGTTTTTTTTTTGGGGGGAAAAAAAAATAAATTTGGGGAAAAAAAAAATTTTTTTTTTAAAAAAAATTTTTATTTTTTAAAAAATTTTTTTTAAAAAAATTTTAATTTTTTTTTTTTTCCCCCGGGGGGAAAAAAAAAAAAGGGGGTTTTAAAAAGGGGGGGAAGTTTTAAAAAATTTGGGGGCCCGGGTTTTAAATTTTGCCATTTAAAGGGGAAAAAATTTTAAAAAAAAAAACCCCAAAAAAAGGGGGGGAAAAAATTTTAATGGAAAAAAAAAAAAAATTTTTAAGACGGGGGTTTTTTAAAAGGGGGGGAAAATTTTTTAAAAAAATTTTTTTTTTTTTAAAAAAAAAAAAAATTTTTAAAATTTTTTTTTTAAAAAAAAAAAAAAGGGTTAATTTTTTAAAATTTTTTAAAGGGGTTTTTTTGGGGGGGGGGAAAAAAAGGGAAAATTTAAAAAAAGGCCTTAAAAAAAAAATTTTTTTAAAAAAGGAAAAAAAAAATTTTAAAAAAAAAAAAGGAGGAAAGGGGGAAAAAAAAAAATTTCCCGGGGGGGGGAAAAGAAATTGGGAAAGGGGGGGAAAAGGGGTTAGAAAAAAATTTGAAAAAAAAATTTTTTTTTTTTGGGGGGGTTAAAAAAAAAGGTTTTTTTTGGGGGGAAAAACGGAAAAATTGAAAAAAAAAAAAAAACCCAAAAAAAAAAAGGGGGGAAAAAAAATTTTTTTTTTTTAAAAAATTTTGGGGGGGGGGGGGGGTTTTTTAATTTAATTTTTTTTTTAAAAAAAATTTAAAAAATTTTTTTTAAAAAAGGGGAAAAAAGGGGGGTTTTAAATTTTAAAAAAAAAACCAAAATTTTTTTTTAAAAAAATTTTTGGGTTTTTTCCCCCTTTTAAATTAAAAATTTTAAAAATTTTGGGAAATTTTTCCTTTTTAAAAATTTTTTTTTAAAAAAAATTAAAAAGGGGGCCCCCAAAAATTTTTTTAAATTTTTAAAAAAAATTTTTTCCCCAAAGGGGAAATTGGTTTTTTTGGGGGGTTTTTTTCCCTTTGGGGGAAAAAACCCCAAAAAAAAATTTTTTTTTTTTTTTTAAAAAAAAAGGGGGGGGTTTTTTTTTAAAAATTTTTGGGGGGAAAAATTAAAAAAAATTTTTTAAAAAAAATTTTTTTTTAAAATAAAAATTAAAAAAAACCCCAAAAAATTCAATTAAAGGTTTTTAAAAGTTTTTTTTTTAATTTTTTTAAAAAAAAAAGGGGAAAAAATTTAAATATAAATTTGGTTTTTTTTTAAAAAAAATTTAAAAATTTTTTTTTTAAAAAAAAAAGGGGGGGAAAAACCCCCTTTTAAGGAAAATTTTTCGGGAAATTTAAATTCTTCCGGGGGAAAAAAAAAACCCCCTTTTAAAAAAAAAAATTTTAAAAAAAGGTGGGAAATTTCCCCCGGGAAAAAGGGGAAAAAGTCCAAAAAAAAATTTTTTTTTTTGGGAAAATTTTAATTTTTTTTTTTCCGGGGTTTTTCCCAAAAAAAGGGTTTTTATTTTAAAAGGTTTTTTGGGGGGGGGGAAGTTTAATTTGGGGGCCCTTTTTTTTAAAAAATTTTTTTTAAAAAAAGGGGGGGGGAAAAAAGAAAAAATTTTTTTTTTTTAAAATTTTTTTTAAAATTTTTTTAAAAAATTTTTGGGGGGAATTTTTTTTAAAAAAAAATTTTTAAAAAATTTAAAATTTTTTTAAAAAGGAAAAAAAAAAAAAATTTAAAAAAATTTTTTTAAAAAAAAAAAAGGAAGGGGGGGTTTTTTTTAAAAAAAAAAAAAAAATTTTTAAAAAAAAGGGGAAAAATGTTTTTAAAAGGGGTTTTTTTTTTAAAAAGGTTTTTTTTTAAAAAAAAAATTTTTTTTTTTTTAAAAAATTTTTTTTTGGAAAAGAAAAAAATTTTAAAAAAAAAAAAATTTTTTTTAAAAAATTTTTAAATTTATTTAAAATAAAAAAATTTTTTTTTTTTTTTAAAAAAATTTGGAAAAAAAAAAAATAAAAAATTATTTTTTTTGGGGTTTTTTAAAAAAAAAAAGGGGAAAAAAATTTTTTTTTAAAGGAAAAAATTTTTTAAAAAATTTTTTTTTAAAAAAATTTTTTTTAAAAAAAGGGGGGTTTTTTTTGGGGGGAAAAAATTTTTAAAAATTTTTTTTTTTAAAAAATTAAAAAAAAAATTTTTTTTAAAATTTTGGGGTTTTTTTTTTATAAATTTGGTTTTTTTTTTTTTTTTATTTAAAAATTTTTTAAAAAATTTAAAAAAAAATTTTTTTTTTTTTTTTTTTAAAATTTATTTTTAATTTATTAATTTTTTTAATTTTTTTTTTTAAAAATTTTTTTTTTAAGAAAATTTTTTTGGGGTTTTTTTATAATTTTTAAAATTTTTTTTGGGGGTTTTTTAAATTAAATTTTTTTTTTAAAAAAAGGAAAATTTTTTTTTTAAAAAGGAAAAAAAAAAAAATTTTTTTTTTTTTTTTAAAAAAAAAAATTTTTTTTAAGGGGGGTTTTTTAAATTTTTTTTTAAAAAAAGGAATTTAAAAAAAAAAATTTTTTTTAAAAAAGGGGGGTTTTTGAAATAAGAAAAATTTTTAAAAAAAAATTTTTTTTTTTTTTTTTATAAAAGGGGAAAAAAAAAAGGGGAAATTTAAAAAATTAAAAAAAAAATTTTTAAAAAAAAATTTTAAAATTTTTAAAAAATTGTTTTTTTTTTGGGGAAAAAAAAAATTTTTGGTTTTTTTTTTTTTAAAAAAAAAAAAAAAAAAACAATTAAAAAAAAAAAATTTTTTAAAAAAAATTTTTAAATAAAAAAAAAGAAATAAAAATTTTAAAAAGGGAAAAAAAAAAATTAAAAATTTTTTTTAAAAAGGGGGCCCCCAAAAAAAAAAAAAAAAAAACCCCCGGGCCCCCCCCCAAAAAAAAAATTTAAAAAAATTTTTTTTAAAACCCAAAAAAAAAAACCCAAAAAAGGGGCCAAAAAACCAAACCCCTTAAAACCAAAAAAAAAAAAAAAAACCCCTTTTTTAAAAAACCAAAAAAAAAAAAACCCCCCAAAAAAAAAAAGGGGGAAAAAAAATTTTTTCCCCCCCCCAACCCCATCCCCAAAAAAAAAAAAAGGGGGGGGGGCCCCGGGGCCCCGGGGGGGAAAAAAAAGGGGGGGAAAAAAAGGGAAAAAAAATTTTCCCCCCAAAAAACCCCTTTTTTCCAAAAAAAAAAAAATTTTTTTTTAAAAAAAAAATTTTTTTAAAAAAAAATTTTTTTAAAAAAAAAATTTTCCCCCCCAAAAAAAACCTTTGGGGAAAAACCCCCAAAAAAGGCCCCCCCGGGGGCCCCCCCCCCCCCCCCAAAAAAAGGGGAAACCCCCCCCAAAAAGGGGAAAACCCCGGGGGGGGGGGGCCCCCGGGGGGCCCCCCAAAAAAGGGGGGGGGGGGGGAAAAAACCCCCCCCACAAAAAACCCCAAAAAACCCCCCCCCCCAAAAAAAAACCCCCCCCCCCCCCCCCGGGGGGGGGAAAAAAGGGGGGTTTTTGGGGGTTTTTTTTATTTTTTGGGGGGTTTTTTTTTTAAAAAAAAAAGGGGAAAAAAACCCCCTTTTTTTGGGGAAAAAAAAGGGGGAAAATTCCCCCCGGTTTTGGAAAAAGGATTTTTGGGAAAAAACCCTTTTTTCCCCCCGGGGGGTTTTGGGGGGGGGTTTTTTTAAAAGGGGGGGTTTTTTGGGAATTTTTTTTTTTCCCCCCCCCGGGGGGGGGGGGGCCCCCTTTCCCTTTTTTTAAAAGGGGTTTTTTTTAAACCCCCCCCCCCTTTTTTTTTTTAAAAAAAAATTTTTTAAAAAAAAAAAACTTTTTTCCCTTGGGGGGGGAAAAAAAAAGGGGGGAAAAAAAAAACCCCCCCCCCAAAATTTCCCCCCCTTTTTTTTAAAAGTTTGTTTTCCCCCTTTTTGGGGAAAAAACCAAAAAAGGGGGAGCGTTTTTTTTTTAAAAAAAAATTTTTTTTTTTTTTTGGGGTTTTCCCCCGGGGGCCGGGGAGGAAAAAAAACCCCCCTTTTTAAATTTTTTTTTTTTTCCCCCCCCCCTTTTTTTAAAAAGGGGGAAAAAAAAAAAAATTTTTTTTTCCCCCCCTTTTTTTCCAAAATTTAAAAAACCCCAAATTTTTTTTTCCTTTTTTTTCCCCCCCCTTTTTCCCCCCCCCCTTTTAAAAAATTTTTTTTTTTTTTTTAAAAATTTTTAAAAAAAAAAAAAACCCCCCTTTAAATTTTTTTAAAACCCGGGAAAAAAAAATTAAAATTTAAAGGGGGGAACCTGAACTTTTGGGGTTTGGGGGGACATTTTAAAAAAAAAACCCCCATTCCTTTCTTTTTTGGTTTTTTTGGGCCCCCCCTTTAAAAAAAAACCCCCCCCCCGGGGGGGGGGTTTTTCCCCTTTTTTTGGGTTTTTTCCCGGGGGGGACCCTTTTTTTTAAAAAAAAAAAAATTTTTTGGGAAAAATTTTAAACCCCCCCCCCAAAAACAGTTTTTTTGGAAATTTTTCCCCCAAAAAAAAATTTAAAAAAGGGGGGGGGGGGGGCCCCCCCCCCCCAAAAAATTTTTTTTTTTTTTTTTTTTTTTGGGGGAAAAGGGGTTTTTAAAAAAACCCCAAAAATTTTTTTTTTTTTTCCCGGGGGGGCCCTTTTTCCCCTTTTTTTAAAAAATTTTGGTTTTTTCCCCTTTTTAAAAAAAAAAAAAATTTTTTCCCTTGGGGAAAAACCCCCAAAATTGTGGCCCCAAACCCCCCGGGTTTTTAAAAAAAAAAAGGGGGGGGGGAAAAAACGGGGGGGAAAAACCCCAAAAAAAAAAAAAAATTTTTTTTAAAAAATTTTTTTAAAAAATTTTTTCCCATTTTCCCCCCCTTTTTAAAATTTTTTTTTTTTCCCCCCCCTTTTTTTTTTCCCCCCCCAAAAAATTTTTTTAAAAATTTTATTTTTTGGGAAAACCGGAAAATTTTTTTTCCCAAGGGGAAAATTTTTTTTTTAAAAATTTTTTTTTTTTGTAAAAAAAAAAAAATTTTTAAATTTTTTTTAAAAAAAAAAAAAAAAAAAAATTTTTTTTTTTTTTTTTCCCAAAAAAAAAAAAACCCCCCAAAAATTTTTTTAAAATTGGGTTTAAATTTTTTTAAATTTTTTTTTTTTTTTTTTTTTTTTTTTTTTTTTAAAATTTGGGGAAAAAAAAATTTTTTTTTTCCCCAAAAAAATTTTTTGAAAATTTAAAATTTTTTTTTCCCCCTTTTTTTGGGGGGGGGGTTTTGGGGGGGAAAAAAAATCCCCAAAAAAGCCCCCAAAAAATTTTCCCCAAAACTTTTAAAAAAAAATTTAAAAAAAAATTTTTAAAAAAAAAGGGGGGTTTTTTAAAATTTTCCTTTTTTTTTTTTTTTTTTTAAAACCCCCAAAATTTTAAAAAGGAAAAAAATTTCCCCAAAAACCCCCTTTTTTTTTTTTTGGGGGGGCCCTTTTTTTTTTTTTCCCCCCCGAAAAAAAGGGGGGGTTTCCCTTTTTAAAGTTTTTTTCCCAAATTTTTTTTGGGGGGGGGGAAAACCCCCAAAAACCCCCAAAAAAATAAAAAAAAAATTTAAAAAAGGGGGGGTTTTTTTAAAAACCCAAAATTAATTTTTTTTTTTGGGCGGGGGAAAAAAAAAAAAAAATTTTTTTCCCAAAATAATCTTTCAATTTTAGCTTAAAATGTTTTTACATTTTACAAGGAATCCTGGAAAAAAAGAACGTAAACTTTGTTAAGCCAAAATTTTTTCCAAGTTTGGGAAAAAAACCCTTAATGTGGGTGTAAACTGCTGTTTTTGGGGCCCCATAAAGGGAGGAGAGCTATTTTGGCTTTTGGAACGGGAGGGTTTTGGGGGGGGCCCCTCTCCATTTGCAAAGCCCCCAAAGGGAGCAGAACAGGCGAAACTTCCAAAAAGTTCCCCCAAATTTTTGGGTTTAAAAACCCATCAGGGTCTCCTAACGGGGTTTTTAATTTTTGGGATTTTAGGCCCCAAAAAGGGGGTTCCAAAAGTTTTTTTTTTAGCATTTGGGCAATGAAAAATGGGGGGAAAAAAGCAGTTCATCATTGGTTTTTTTTTATTTAAATTTTTTTAGCATTCGAGTGCAGTGTTTAAAAGATGGGATTAAATTTAAAATATGGGGGCGGTACAACTTTCCAAAGGGTATAGATTTTAATAGTTTTTTTTTGTTTTTTTACTTTTTCACATAGAAATACTCTATAAAAAAATTGCGTTTTTTTTGTTTCCTATTTTTTGACAGCCATAAACTTTTTTAGTTTTCTGTTTGCAGAGCTGTGTTTTGGGCTTTTTTTTTGCGGGAAAGATTTAAGTTTTTAAATTTGGGACCCTTTATGGGTGGGATAAGATCCTTTTTCACCTTTTTTAAAAGGTTTTTTGTGAGATGTTTTTGAACAAAAAACAGCAATCTTGGTAGTGTTTTTTATTTTTTTTTTTATAGCGGTCCCCTGTTTCGGTATATTTTGACTGGTAGCTTTACTCAACCCCGGGCAATCGATTAACCGATACCCCAAATTTTTATTTTTTTTTGTGTTTTTTTCTGCTTTTTTTACAATGAAAAAAACTTTTAATTTAAACAGGAAAATACGTTTTTGGGATCACCTTTGTTTAGAGCCCAAATTTTTAAAAATTTTTTTGGGGGGGCTTGGAGGGTTTTGTAGGGACTTGTTTTTTGCGAGAGGAGTTTTAGTTTTTTTTGTATTCATTTTTGGGGGGGCAAGGCTTTTTGGGTTGGGTTTTTTAAAACCTTTTTTGGAGGCCGGGTGAAGAAAAATACGCAATCCTAGTAGTTTTTTTATATTTTTTTTTTTAACAGGGCTCAACCTGTCAGTATCCGTTAAAGTTAGCTTTACTCTTTGGGGCGTACGATTTTGGCGATAACCCCATTTTTATATTTTTTTTATGTTGAAGGGATTTAAAAAAAAAAGAAAAGTGTTTTTTTTTGTGGGGTTTAAAACAATATTTATGAAATGCTATCTTCTGAGAGCTATAAATTTTTTATTTTTCTGTATACAGGCTTTAAAAAGGACTTTTTTTTTCGGGGGGTGAACTGAGGTTTTTAAATTGGGGGACAACTTTTTTGGGGTTTTATAGGGGGTTTTTTTTTATCGCTTTTATTTTCCTTTTTATGTTGCTGGGGGTGAAAAATAATCTTTTTTCTGTGATTGTTTTTTTTTTTTTTTTGTTTTTTTTTAAATCGTTTTTACCGTACGGGTTAATTAACATGACAGATTTTTTGGGGGGGTCATTACGCCCCGGGGGGATAACCAAAAATGGGGTTTAAATTTAAAATTTTTTTTTGATCTTAAATTTTGGGGGGGATTGGGTTTTATAAAGGGGAAAAAAGGGGGGTGTACGTATTTTTTTTTTTATTTTTCCCGGGGTTTGGGGTTTTACTTGGGTTTTTTAAATTTTTTTCTATTTTTTATTTTTCTTTTCCCCCCAGGGGATTTGAATTTATTTATTTGTTTTGATCTCTCATTCAAAAGGAATCAGTAAAAAAGCTTGTTGCTTAAAGATGGTTCCTATGACCCAAATGTCATCCACGATTGCCCCGGGCTGCCCCGGGCCCGGGGGGAAAGGGCTCGTGAGTCACAGAACAAACCCCCGGGAAAAACCCCCTTCTCTGCCCCCCCGGGGGTGTCTGTAAAGGGGCAGGGGGGCCCCCCCACCCCCCGGGTTCCAAACCCCTCCTGCGTCTCTTTTTATTTTTTGGGGGGACCGGATTGTCGCGATAAAAATTACCGGGGGTTATCCGCCCCCCCCCCCCCCCCCCCCCCCGGGCGTCCGGGGGGCCGGGGGACGCTGGGGATGGGGCACCTGTATTTTACGGACACCCCCCGCCCATCGCCCCCCAAACTTGCTTTAGAGGGTTTGCGCGTTTCCCCAGAAGAAACCCAAAGTTTCCAGGGGCGTTAAAAACCCCCAAAACCCACCTGGACGTAAGGATACGGCCAAAGGTTTGTTAAGTGGGGGTTAAAAACCCTTTTTGTCACAAAATGGTACTAAAATTTTTAAAAAATTCAAAAAGGACACTAAGGAGGCACTAATGCATCCTGGCAAAAACATGTTCAGTGGTAGTTCAAGTAGCCATGGGAGATGTGTCCCAACCCAAAAATTTAAAGTAAAGGCAAATGCCCGGGGGTCCCAAAGCCCTTTTTGCATTTTTCCCAAACCCAACCCCCAAAACCAGGTACAGCCCCCCGGGTGGGATGTTTACCAAAATTCCCAAATGGCTCAGTTTCTCCCTGGGCATCCTTGCTTAGAATGTTTAAACCCCAAACCTAAAGGGAAAAAAAAAGCCACAAAACTGTGGGTACTTTCAGCAAAAAGTGGCCCCTGTTTTAACCTTTCCTAAAGTTGTGGAAAAGGTTTTTCCCCTGATGTAAAATACAAGTTTTTGCCCCCAAATTTTTTTAAAGTGTTGGGGAAACCCCAAACTTCAATACGTTAAATAAAAGCCTTTTTGAAAAACATTCCCCTGTAGGAAAAACCATGCACGTTACCTGACCCCATGATGTATCGAGATCCACCGCCCTTTCTGGGCCCCTGTGACCATTTTCCCTTTTTTAAATTTTAGACCTGTGGAAAATTTTCTGTAATTGGTAAGTTAAAACAGATATAATATAATGCAAAAAACATTTAAGGGCATAAAAAAAAATAAATAACAATTTTTAATGATTTTTTGTAAACCCAAAAACCCAAATCCTTCAAAGTAAAAACAGGGGGGAAAAATAAATTCATTTTACTCCAGGATTTTGACTCTCAAAACTTTGACTGGCTTTCCTAAAAGCTTAAAAGGGTTTTCTCAGTCTGAAGTGGCTTGGGGACTCTGTGAAAAAGTATGGTAGGAAGACCCCTTTAAATATAGGTAAGAAATTAGCTAAATTAACCCCCCCTTTTTTTTTCCCTTAGAAAAAACATGGCCTTTCCTCTTTTTACATTCCTGCATAGCCCAAAAGTGATCCAAATTTTTTTTTTTCCCCTTGAATTAAAGGGGTTTTTTCCCGATAATTTTGTTGGGCGTGGATCCTCCCAAAAAGGGGATTTAAATTACTTTTCTAAATTAAAGGATTACAAAAAGTGAAAAACCCCGTTTTGAGCCCAAAAGCATTGCTCATCCCCCACTTTGTTTTCCCAAAAGGTTTTTCATCTAAGGGGCCGACCAGCCACACTGGTGCTTTTTTTGCACTTCCCTTTTCTTGGGGGGGGGGCAAAAGGGAAAATGAAGGAGCTTGCAAAGGGGGTGGTGCGGAAAATTTCAGTTTGGCCGTCCCGCTGTATTTGAGGGAACCACTGTTGTAATTTTTTATTTGAGTAAAATTTAGAGGGCGCCCCGCTTCCCCCGCTTTTCTGCTCACCCCCCCCTCTCTCTCACCCCCGCACCGTTCATTTAACTCAGCCGGTTTGGTTTTTATTCTTTTTGTGAGCAGAGGGGAGGTAAGGGAACCCCTTGTGGCAAAAACCCCCCAAAAAATACACAGGGCGATTTGTTTTTTTTTTTTTTTGCAACAATTGGTATTTTTTTACCCAAAAAATTTTTGTACACAAAACCCTTATATACCCAAAAATTTATTGTGGGGATTGGAAAAAAGTAACTTTGCTGTTGCTTTTTAGGTTTTTTTTTGGAAATGTGGGAAAATGTGCTGTTTAAAAACATGGGTTTATTTTTTTTTTTAGGGGTTTTAAGGCTGTAGGATTAAAAAAAAAAAATTAAAATTTTCACACACGTTAAAAATCTTAAAAAAAAATTTGTTTTCCTTTTTCTTTCAATCCAAAAAAACCCCTCTAATTTTTTTAAAAATCAAAAAAGCGTGGTTTCTCATAGTTTTGGCAGGATGAGGGATTAAAGCTTTTTTTTTTTTTTTTTTAATATATTTTTAATCCCACTGTGGAACCTGACAATGTCACAGCATAAAAGATCAATCCCAACAATTCAATAACCCCTTTTTAACCAGTATATCAGCCCGTCAGTGTTTAAAAAAAAAGCAGGGGGCCCGTTAACTCCCCCATCTGGGGCCCCTTTTTTAGGCCCTTGGGCTCCCTTTAAAAAAAACCCAAACGACCCCCTTCTGGTGTTTTTGCAGGAGCAATGATTAAAGGCGTTTTGCAGGAAATGATTTTCTTACCTCCCCTTTTCAGCACATAGTAGAATTAAAAAAAAATCAAAGCTGAGCATGAAGCCCCAGGGGTTTTTAGGGGGGGTGAGCAAGGGGTGAGGAAAAAAAGGGGCCGTTACCGGCTTTTCTTTGGGACTTTATTTGGAAAACCGACTGCGCGCCCTATTTTTCGCCCGCAGTACGGGTCCAATCCGTCCCAGTAAAATACGGGTAATCAAAAAGTTTCATAGAGCCCCTATGGAATTTTGCCCCCCCTGCCCCTTATTTTCCCCCGGGGGAATAACCCCTGGATAAACTGTCTAAGGGGGGAGGGGGGCTGCGCCCCCGACCGGGCCCCCTTTTCAAACCGTATTTTCGGGGAAATCAGTCCCCCAAAATTTTTGGGGGGAATTTAAACCAAAGTTAACCCCCCTTTGGGAGCGTCCAAAAGTTAAAAACAAATAATAACTTTTACAAATTTGGGTTTCTATTTCCCGCAGACAAAAACCCCAAAACTGCACGTTCCCATTTGCCCCTTTAAAGCCCATTTTATCTTTCCCCTCATCAGATAAGAAATGTTTTTTACGCAAGTGGGCCTGCAGGTCCCCCCTGGTCGTGTCTAATGCAAACTTTTCAAAGGGAACTAAGGGGGGCTGAGGGAAATTTTCTGAGCTTTCACAGGGTTCACTTTTGGGCAATGACATATATCTAGAAAAGTGATTTTAAAAACCCATATTTGGGGGATCCCACGTTTAACATTACCCCCCCTGGCAAAACCCCCTTTTAAATGACAAGGGATTTAACCCCCTTACAGTGGGTACGGAAAAATTTTTCAGGACCCCTTTTTTAAAAAATTTCCCCTCCTTTCCCTTGCAGCCATTTGGTAAGAAACCAAAAATTATTTTTTTTATCATTAACGTTTCCCTCGCACCCCCTTTTTAAAAAAAAAAAATTTGAAATTTTAGATATTTTTTGAAATTTAAATTTAAAAAAGAAAAACTAAAAAATTACCCTGGTCATAAGTAAATTTGACCCTTTGCTATTACACTATATTTTTTAAAAAAAAAAATTTAAATTTTTTCAAAGAAATTGCAGGGAAAAACATAATCATTTCAAAGAAATAGGCATATATAAAAACCAAAACAGGATTTTAAAATTTATCATTCAATTTAGCATTCAAATTTAAATTTGCATCCCGGGAAATGGGAAAGAACAACTTTTCCGGGGCCCTTAATTTTTACTGATAGTTTTCCCCTAGCATGCAAATGTACGGGATAGCGTGAAAACTTGACAAAACAAATTAACCGGGCCTTAACATTTAAACCCTCATTCAAAATTTTTAAAACCCTTTTTTGGGGTGGGGTATCCATTTTTTTCCCCTTGTGAGGACGTCTGAAACCTTTTCCCCCCCGGAGGTCTGTATGACTTAGGTTCCTCAAGTTGACGCTCTGGAAGTCAGGGGGTTGAGCGGCGAAAAAAATTTCCCGGGGCCCCCCCATCTAGTCCTCCCCAATGTCTTTCAAGTGAAAAAGGGAAAGGCCGGGGCCGTTTGAGGGGAGAAAAACCCAGCCGGGCCAAACCCAAACAAATTTTTTTCGGGGCCCCAGGGATGAAAGGAAAGATACTTTTTTAAAAGGGAGGGGCATTTACAGTTTTTAACCCAAAACCCTGAAAAGGGGGAAATATAAGGTGAAAACCCCAGGGTTTTGTTTACAGTTTCCGGGCAATAAAAAAAGTTCAAAAAAAGACATGTGCGGGTCCCCCGGGGGAGGGGTAGTCCTCCAAAAAAAAGTTTTAATAGGAAAAGCTTTGGGGTCACCCGGGGTAAGGGCAGCCCATTTTTTCATTAAAAAATTTTGGGATTTCTCCAAAAAAACCTTGAAACCCTGGGGAAAAGGCCCACAAAAAAATGGAAGAAGGTGCCCGGAACAGAAAGACATTTCGGAAAAGGGGTCGGAAAATTCCTCGGTCTAAATTTATGTAAAGTGTGGGGGTATAGTATGCTCGGTGTAGTTTATATATTTGGGGTTACTTTTTCCCCCCAAAATTTTTGGGAAAAATTTGGGGGTCCCCAAAAGGCAAACGTCCTTTTTTTCCTCCGTTATGGGTCCACGTCCCTTTCCCAATGCTTTTTTCCGGGAAAGGGGTGGGCCCAGCCTTTTTCCCTTCAATAGTAAGGGTTAATTTTTAAAGGGGGCCTCTCGGGGGGGGATACCACATGGGGGGTACGGGGAAAATCTTAAAAAAAACTATTTGGGTTTTCCCCAAAATTTTACTTTTGTAGGGGTGTCTTAGGGGAGTTAATAAAAAGAATTGGGTGTTGGGAATTTTCATTTTCCCCTACCAAATCCGGAATGATTTAATATCGAATTTTTCCATAAAAACGGGAAATATGTATATTCACCCCCTTTTCCCCTTTCCCAAATACAGACCCTTTTCCAAATGAAAAGAATTTCCCCTGCTTTATTGTTATTTTTCCCAAAGGGGGAGTATACGTGTCCACCCCGGATTGATAATATTAACAGCCCATTGTTTGGAGGGAAGGGCCCCTGGAAGCAGTGGGATGGGTCAAGAGGGGGCGGGAGAAGAAAAATGAAAGGGGTGTCTTTACCCCGGGGTTCCCAAAGGGTTTAATTATTAGCCCCAAAATTAACTTTTTGGAGATCCATTTCTCTCCATCAAACCCCATGTGGAGCTGAGTCCCCATTTAATATGTCTGTAGATCGGGGAAAGAAAAACCCCCTCCCCCAAGGGGTCTGAAGGACATGTATGGAAAAGGGGCTCTACCACCTTTCCCAAATAAAGGAGAAAAGAAAAGTTTTTAAGCCCAAAAATATGGGGGAATTGAGGTATATTGGAGTTTTTTTTAAAAAAATTATTACAGGTTTTTTTGGGAAAAAGTCATCTTCCCCAAAACGAATTTACCCATAAAGGACAAATAATTACTCCCCCCCGGGAAACCCCTGTTGCGAAGATAGACAAAAGGGGGGAAATTTATTGAGTTCAGGGAAAATTTAAAAAGGGATCTAGATTTTATGACCCCCCGGGTGGGAAATTTGGGGAAATGACCCCGCATTTGGTAGAGCCGGGCTTGCTGGGGGGGGCAAAAGGGTCCAAGGGAAATTAAATGGATTTTTCTTTGGTTAACCTTTTAACCCGGAGTTTTGGGCCCAAAATGTATCAACAACCCCCAAGGGCCCCCTGGGAATTTGATTTTTCTCCAATTCTGAATATAAAAGAGCATCATCTCCAATATAGGCTAATTTTCTCTTTGAAAGGGAACCTATCTAAAAACCCGGTTTTATTTGCTTCTGCTCGTAGGGGGGCACCCAAAAGGGCTAAAGGGGCCCATGGAAACGAAGTGGGGGGAGAGGGCCCCCCGTCGGTTTCCCCCAAACGAAAAGGAAATGAGTCCGAAAATAAAAACGTTTCACTCTGATTTTGGAAAACCTGGCTGGTAGTTAAGTTTGCCCCAAGAAATAAAGGTTGGCCCAAAAACCCCAAAATCTCTGAAGGCCCAAACCCAAACAAAAAATCCATTCCACGGAATCAAAGGTTTTGTTAGTGTCTAGAGATTTAATTCCTGGTCCCTACATTCGAGTGAGGAGCCCCGCATATTCATGAAGAGTCGAGAGGGTTTAAGGCCGTGTGCTTACCCCCATAAAACCCCCTCTGATCTCCAGGCATAGGAAGAAATTTACGGATTTTAAAACGAATGGCCAAAAATTTTTGGGCCAAGAATTTTTAAAAGTCCGCTGTAGGAAGATATTTGGTCTTTTAAATTTAAAACACTCAGGGGTCCTGCCAGGGTTTGGGGGTAACAACAAAGGGGACAAAAACGCCTTTATTAAACAATCTAAGGACAGTGGGGGAAAGTTTTTTAAACCCGTTTGAAGAAAAACCCAAAAGGGAAACCCCCTCCGTTCCAGAAAATTTGGCATTTTTAAAAGGGGGCAAAGGCCACCGGATCTCCCAGGGGGAAAAAAAGGGGGCTTCTAAGGTTGGGCACCAAAATTCCCCTTTTGTAAAGGGGGGGCAACGAAACCCCCTGCAAATAGTCCCAAATTTTTGCCTCAGATTTCCGACGTGGAGCATTGTACGGTCCCATAAAAAAGGGGAAAATCCTCCACCACTTGCCCGGGGGTTTTTTTAAAAAGCTCCCCCCGGTGCCTCAAACATGTAATGACCGGGGGGTTGTGGGGTTTCTTTTGCCATTTCAGGCCAAGAGTTTTTCCGCAGCGCTCGCCCCTTTCATAAAAAGGGCTGGGCCCGGAAAAAAATGAGTCGGGTTTCCCCCCCCTCTCGCAAAAATTGTGCAAAAAATTTTCTGGGCCCCAAGAGCCAACCTGACTTATTGTCTTTTGTTTGGGTCTCTGACATAGGGTTTTCTATGGGCCCCGCTAAAATCCCCGGCCAAGGTACAGCCTTTCCTTTCTACGACGCTTCAGAACCATAAAATGCGGTAGAGGGGTTCTCCCCCAATATTGCCCTTTAATGCGTTCCCAAATTTAGAGGAAAAGGGGGGAAAGCTTTGTTTATTTAGTAAAATTTTTCCCATCTATCCCAAAAAACAGGGGAAAGGGTGGGAAACAGCGAAACCCCAAGGGGGTTAAAAAGAATCTAGGTTTATGAGATCCACCGGGCAGGGGAACATACAGGGGAATATCAAGACCGAACGAGATAGATTTTACCCCCGCCACGTAAGGAAAAGTTGGGTTTTTTAACCCAGGGGCCCAAATTATTCTAGACGGGGCATTGTTCCCCCCCTAGAAGCAGGGAATTTTGGGGAAACAGGAAAGGATAAAGGGGTCCCATCTCAAATTTGTCCCACTGCAGAAAAAACCCCCATTGTTAAAAGAGAGGGTGGTCCCGCCAGATCGGGGTGTCTGCCCCCCACCAAACCTATCTCGACACTACCCCGGGTTTAATTTAAAAAACCCCAACCATACAACCGATGTATCTTGGGCCCTCAGAAAAAAGGCAATCGCCAAAAGAAAAACCCCCAATTTAAAAGTGGGGAGGAATGTAGGTATTGATCAGAACATCGGTTTATTGTCAATAAAGCTGTATCGAAGATATCCTCCCGTGGTTTTTCAATCTCAATCTTATTTTAAAAGGGAAAAGCACAATTTTTTTTGGACCAAAAACCGGGCCCCCCCTCCTTGCTTTAGAAGAAATACCCCAGAGTGATAGGTTCCTTTCCCCCCCCGGTTTTTTTTAATGTACGAGTCCCAGGGGCCCGATAGAGGGTCTCCTGGGGACAAAAAATATCTACCATAAGATTTAACCAGCTCACACCCCAAATTTCGTTTTTAATTGGATCATTTAGGGGCCCCTCAAAATCCCATGAAGAAAATTTAGAAAAGGGCCCTGGCGCTTCCAATAAAAAGGACACTCGGGGTTACGTTTGGACCCCCACCCATCCCGAACACCCCGGTCCCCAAAAGACCTCCAGTTTGCGGGGCTCGCAAATTTTCATAAAAAGGAAAAAAGCACACATACATTTGCGAAACCCCAATGAACCCCCTTCCCACCCCCCATCCAATCCCCAACAGGGATGTATGACCCAAACATTAACCATTTTTTCAAACACAGAGGGGTGATCCGCCTTAGCCACTATCGAACAGCGCCGTCCCGAGCAAACACGCTTAGACATCGAATGGAACATAAATATCTAGGGGGATATCTACAGGGGAATCAGTACCCCACTAAAAAATTCCCCTATGTATGCATAACCCTCGAATTTAAAGGGAAAAAAGGATATTTAGGGGGCTCCCGGAGAGGCAGAGGCAAGGTTAGGAGGGGGGGGGGGGGAGAGGGGGGGAAGGAAGAGGGGGGAAAAAAACTTTCGTAATATGAAAGAGAAAAGGCACATAAAAAAAGGGCAAATTTCAGTGCAACAAACCCCCAAAATCAGCATCAAGAAGGGGAACCTATCTTAAGTGGTCACAAAGGACCACGTAAGTTGCCCGGGTGTTTGTCTAGCCAATCTTGGGCGTCCAGGGGTTCTAAAGAAGTGGGTTCTTCCCCCCCAACCGTCCCCGAAGGCCTGGAAAGGATAGACCCATAGCTTATTTTTAGCCGGTTCACGACTTTCTTTTGCTGAAGAAAATTTGACCCGGGCCCCGTTGGATTTCCATAAAGTCCGGGTAGACGTGGATTTGGACATTTTCATACGGGGTCGGGCCTTCTCACCAAAGGCGCAAAGGTATCACTCTCGATAGTTTAAGAACTTAGCAATAAATGCCCCAGGACCCCAGTGGGTGGGGGACGCCTCTAAAACCCAAACCTGACAGAAAAGCCCCCTCTCTGCCGAATTTTTTTAAATTTTAAAAGGGGAAAATTCAAGGCTCCCTCGGGTTTCTAAAGCCCCCCGCCCCCTCGGGTTTGCCCAAAAAATTTAAGTTGCGGGCCCAAAAGTCGATTCCCCTTGATCATCAACCTTTTGGGCGTAGTAAAAGGGGCTTGGGCTTGAAAACTCAGAAATTTTTTTACTTCAACTGGATTTGTCGGTTCTTCCAGGTCGCTCACCCCGGTCCACTTCCGGGCTCTCTCACGCAGCACCGCGCATCTTTCCAAAAGCGGGAGAAATGTCTACTTTAATTTTTCCGAGGGTTGTGGAGAGCGGGTCGGGAGGTTTTGGAAAGGGCCCCTAAAAGGCACCTTTTTGGGTGTCAAAAACTGGGAACTTCTTGCGGGGAGTTCGGTTTTTTTTCCCCAACTAGGAGTGCCCCGGAGAGGAGGCGAGGCCCGGGGGTTGGGGTCTAGATGACCCTGTTCTGCGGAAACCAGTCAGTTTCTCCCGCCTCCATTTCCCTTTTTAGGAGGCATAGTAGCGATAAAGGCCCGTGGCCAAGTGGGGAATTTTTGGCAGCCCCTTTATACTAAAACACCCCTGTTCGTTCCGCACCGCAGCGGGTTTAACCATAAAACATCTAAAAAGCTGGGTCATTCTTCACAAATTTAGACGATGAGGTCCTTGCGAAATTTTATATCGGAAGGTCTCTTTGGAAACCAAACGGTGCCCGGGGGGCAACCGCCCAAACATCTGGGGTGACTCCCAAGAGGGAGAGGAATGCGTGAGGATGAAATTGAAAATAGGGGGACAGATTTTTCCACTCAATCTCTTACGCCCAAAGGGCCACCCCCAAACAGGGGGGAGACAGGGGGACCATAGCAGAGAGTTTTCCTATATGTACGGCAGCGTGGTGTTATTTCTGCGTGACTGCAGCAGACTTCAGTGAGAGTAATGGGAGTGCAGGAGTACTGGGACAGAAAGGGTCCGTGAAGCGTTTTCCGACGGGTTTTCTTTTTTAAACATTTTAAACCCCCTGGCTTTTTAAAAGATTTCAGGCATTCCCCCTAGTAGTATGCAGCCAGAAGGGGGACGCAGGGTAACAGAAAGCCCTCGCAAAACAGGGAAGATTGGGGCCCCCCACACCACAGGGCAAGGGTGGCGCCCAACACGTGTCCCACAGTCAGTTTGGGAAGACGGCCCGGGGGCCCGCGTGGGTTTTTTTTTCCAAAAAAGGGGAGATGGGGGCAGGCGTCTTCCAAAGCACTCTGCTCCTTAGAGTCAGGCAGTAACTAGGGGTTTTGAGCCCCAGGGGGCTCCACACAATCCCCGGGGTCTTCCCCCTTTACATACAAAGGGGGGGTAACCCGTATGCCGCTGGGCATGCGCTACCAGCTTCCCTAAAGGCCTCCGCCCCGTCCCCGGGTTTTTTGTCCCTTCAGCTGGTTTCAACGGTGTCGGGGCGGGCGCCCAAGCGCGGGGGGCGGGCCGGGACGGGGCCCCCAGTCATTCTCGCGGCGGGAATCCCGGCCCCAGGCCCCGGGGTCAGTCCCCTTTTGGGGGCTCTGCCGTGCGGCCAAACCCCTCCGGGGCCCGCAGCGGGGGAAACCGCTTGGGCTCTCCCTTCTCTCAGCCCTTAAAAAAGGAGTAAAAGCCCGGGGGAAAACGGCCTTTTTTTTGCTATTTTGCAGTAGGGGACAAAGGGCCCGGGGATGCACGTCCTCTCTCCTCACAGTCAGGCCCCCGCCCCCATGCACTCATTTTTAACTCACAGCTGCCATTTCCTTTGTCCTCCTTGGGATGGTTTACCCCTTCATTGGATCCAAATGTGTTTAAATTTAAAACTTTGGACTTGATTGGGAAAGGAAACACCTGCTATAAAAGACATAAAAAACTCACGTGCATGTCAAAGACAGGAATCATGAACTAAGGACCCCAAAGGGAATTTCATGAGGACAAAGGGATCCGCAAGGACCCATGAGACTAAGGAACCGAAAAGGGAGCTCATGGGAAAAGGGGACCGCAAGGAGCTCAGGACAGAATTGGGGCAAGGCACAGATTTGGCCCAAGGTTACAAAAGAATTTCTGCAGCATAAAGGGTTCCCAAAGAGCAATTCTCCAATCCTTAAACAGAAGAAGTTTGGGCACCAAAATCTTCCTCCCTGGCATCCACCCAAAACTAAGCAAACGGGGGAGAGAGCCTTGGTGGAGAGGTAAGAAGAACCCAAAATCACTTGGCTGAGCTCCAGAGATGCTAGGGAGTGGGAGAAATTCCACAAAGTCAACTACACGCGCCCCTCCCCCAGTCGGGGTTTTTGGGCAGATTTCACGGAACCCCTCTCCTCAGTGCAATACATATAAAGCCCCCATACAGTTTCAAAAAACACATAAAGGACCCCCAGAATGAAAATAAGATTCTCGGTCTGATGAGATGAAGAGGAACTTTTTATTTAATTGAAAGGGGTTTTGTGGAAAAAACCGGGCCCTGCTCTCCCCTCCCCAATACAATCCCAACGTGAAAATGGGGGAGGCACATCATGCTATGGGGTTTTTTTTTCAGCTGCAGGGACAGACGACTTTTTAAATTGGGGGAAATAAATTTGGGGCCAAGTACGATATACCGGGATGAAAACCTCTACCAAGGGCTCTGGACCCGACTGGGAAAAATGGTTCATCTTCAAACAAGACAATGACCCAAGCCACAGAAAATAAACAGTGGCTTTAAAACAACCAAAACCCCAAAATTGGGGACATCTCGGGAGAAACACTTAAAAAATGGCTGTCCACCTGTTCACCTCCAAACCCTAGGTATTTAAAGGGGCTCGCAAGGAAGAATCACAGGGGACCCCCAAAATCCAGGTGGAAAAAACTTGTTGCATCTTTCCCCAAAAGACTAAGGGCTGTAAGGGTGCTTCTACTAAATACGGCAAAGTGTCGGAATACTTATGACCATGTGATTTTTCTTTTTTCCCTTGTTTAAAAATTTGAAAAGATTCTACATTTTTTTTTTTTCCTTTCAAATAGGATGCAGGTTTTACTTAAGGGAAAAAAAAATGAACTTTTTGAATTTCCCAAATGACTGCAATAAAAAGAGTGAAAAAAATTTAAATGGGGTCAAATACTTTTTGTACCACTTATGAAACCAGCATATGCTGCAGGCAGCATTGACAGAGGGGACCTGGAAATCAAACGGCTACAATTAGTGTAGGGTGTCAACTGTATAATATGACGGTTTCCCTCAAGTGCTAACATGGTCACAGCTCCTGTGTCCAGGACATCCGTGAAATACTTTTACACCCACGTTTTAAAACGAATCTTCTCTCCCCGAAATGTGGAGGCCTGAACAGACACCAAAATAGGTAACATATATAATAGGTTCCCATCTGAATTGATGTCACCGTGCCATTGGTAGATGGGCTTTTACAGTTTTGATCAAAAATGTACAGTAAGAACCTCATGATTTTCACATATTCCAAAGTAGTAGAAATGGTTTCCCAAAAAAATTTCCCAGGTCCCCCTTTGACTGTTTTTTAGCGCTTGTAGAGTGCTGCCGATATGTGTTGTGTTTGCATTTTCTTTTTGGGTGCCAACCACATGCATTATATACTTATTTTTCAAAATGGATGTGCGGCCCATATTTTGTTTGTATACTTTTACACTAGTGCACGGGAGCAATCCACTTATGATGCTTCATAAAACAGAAATAGGCTAAAGGAAGTACCAATTACAGACATAATGTAAAATGGCACCATTAGAAATGGTATAGCTTGCACAACAGGAAAAAACAAATTCAAGATAAAAAGGGGGGAAAACATTGGGGGTCACCAACCCCAGCGTGGGAAATCACTAGAGCAATCTGTAATTTGGCTTCTTTTGTGCGTGCATTGTAGCGGAAAATACTTAGGACCACACTGTATCTGTCATAAACCTTCACTCCCCAGGCTGCTTCCAGCTCTTTCTGTTTTAGCAATAAGAATAAAAAAACATTGTCAGAATAAAGGATTGGGATATAAAAAATAAACCCTTTTACAACAAAGGTGTCTGTAAAGTCTTGTGCATCCCACTACATAGCTGCATTGTGTATGGATTCTGTTACATTCCATAAGTATCTGACAGAATAAAATTGTACCATAGGACTTTGCATGTACAGAAGGGTTCTGAATACAATATCTCCATACAGACAGTAGGAGCCAAACCAGATCAAAAGTGCATACTAAAGGAGTTTATGTACAGTACTATTGTAGAGGTTCGATGCACAGGGCTTTGTTGCTTACAAGAGTCCTGACAGTAAACTAAAAAAAAAACAAAAAAAAACATTTCAGCTGGTTCCTTAAAGAGAACCTGTCGAGTTGTTTATCCTGCCCTATGTGATAGAGGGAGAGAATCTGAGCTCTGTGATATGTAGGTTTATAGAATATGAAGCAGGATTTCTGAAGTAAGAAGCAGAGAAAAGACTGGACTCCTTAAGAGACAGTAAGAGTCTTGCTTACCCCAGCCACCTATAGTGATTGACAACTTCTCTTGTAGCAGTGTGTGTACAGAGCCAACTGTCAATCACTGTAAGGCGATGTTCACACGGCTTAATTGCGGGGCGTAATTACGCCCTGCAATTACGCCGTGTGGACGGGGGCGAGAGCGGGGGGCCGGCACCTCGCCGGCCCATAGACTATCATTACTAGCGGCTCCGAGCAGGGAGAGGAGACGTAATCCATAGTTCTCTATGAGAACTGTGGATTACCGTACTGACTGGGCCGTATTTCAGCCCGTAATTCGCGCAGTACGCCGCAAATTACGGGCTGAAATACGTGCCCAAATAAGCCGTGTGAACATGGCCTTAGTAGGCTGAGTCAGCAGTACTTTTATTTCGGCTTTTAAGGTTTTACTCAGAAAATAAGCATCAAATCATAATTATTATGTATCACAGAGCTGAGCTTCTCTCCCTCTATCACATGCTGCGCACAGATAAGACAGCAAAGATCACCTGGCAAGTCCCCTTTAATGAAAAAAAGCAATGTCATTAGGGGTCTTTACTCTTATGTGAAGAACTAAAATAAGGAAACCCCCCCCCAGCAGCGTCTCAGACTATGGATTACGCCTCCTCTCCCCGGGCGGCCAATATGGTCATATTGTACGTGCAGGGAGATAAGTAACATGTCATTTATTTGTGGCGCTTACGCGCCGCGAGTAATGACAGTCTATGGGTATGGTGGGCGTACTGTATGCCCCGCAATTACACTGTGTGAACATAGTCTTAGTGAAAACAGATGACGGGTTAGGCCTCGTTCACACGGCTTATTTCGCCGCGTATTTGCGACGGATTTGACGATCGCCCAATCCGTCGGCAAATCAGTCAAAAAACAAGTAACAGCCCATTTTCTATTGATTTCAATAGAAAATACGGCTCGCGTTCACACGACGCGTATTTCCGTGCCGGTTTTGCCGCCGCGGATTGAGAGGGGCAATCCGGAGGAAAAAAAATGTGCATGTCAATTATTTTCCGGACGGATTCACCACCTACAATGATTGGAGATGGTGAAATCCGTCGGGAAATCATTACAAATACGTGCCACACTTAGTGGCACTATTTGCAACTGATTTTCAACGGGATTTCAGGCTTTATTTACGACGGCAATCCGATGTAAATACGTTCTGAAATAAGCCGTGTGAACATACCCTTAGGGTATGTTCACACGATGTACTGCGGCGCAAGCTTGTACTTCCGCGGCGCGGGGGGCTGACATGTCACTTATCTCCCCGCGCATACAATACTGTTGTTCTATTGTACGAGCGGGGAGTGGAGGCGAAATCCATAGTTTTCTATGAGAACTATGGATTACCGTAATTTTGGCACGCATCTCGCCTGTATTAGAGCGCAAATGCAAGGCGAAATGCGCGCCGAAATTACTCTGTGTGAACATAGCCTTAATGTGACAGCTACTGGAACCTGTTTTCCACAAGGGAATACCCAGATACCCAGTCCTTTTTTAAAGAGAATGTAAGAAGGAAGAACTGAGAACTAGGATCTCTCCATCATTTTTGGTGTCAGTGGCAGATCTCACTGTCAAGGGCCACATCAGCATTATAGTTGCCCTTAAAAGGTCATTGGAGGGCCTTGAATGGTGGTTAGTGGTGGGTAGGGGTGTCAGAGCTGTGCCACAGCCTGGGAGTTGCTGAACAGAGTGATGTGGAGGTGCACGCTGGAGCTTCGAAATCCAAAATAGCAACCGCTTCCTGTGCTGGCACTGGTACCTCTACCAAGTTCTTGCGGGCCACAGACAATGGTGTGGCAGATTTCAGTTTGACAGTTCAATTACCTCACTCAATGAAGAAAGTCTTTCAACATTTAAGAAAACTGCTGTGAGCTGCGGAAGTCCTTTAATCGTTTCTGTAAGAGAGGAAGTCTAATAAATGTATAACATACTGAACATATAGCACTGAAATCCTGCAGACATGCAATAGACCAGATAGATGAGAATGCCCCTTTAAGCCTTTGGCTACATGAAATTTCAGACTTAACTCCTGTTATATACTACACTTTTTTCTTCCTATTAAGGGGAACAGAAGTGAATGTTCAATCTGCGACATTTATGCCATAAGTGTCTGGTAAGTGCAGGTCCTACCTCTAGGATTGGCACCTATCTCCAGAACAGACGTCCTGTAGATAGGACATCTCGGCGACTTGCACCTATCTCTAGAATGGGTCCCCATACTCCTCCGTGCAGAACAGAAAGATGGCCATTCTCTAGACAGGTCAGACCCTATCATTTATGGCATATCCTATTGATATGCCATACCCTTTAATACCCCTTTAAAGGGGTTTTGCCAAGAAGTGATTTCCTCAGCTAACAAGCTGAACATGAGCCTTGAAAAGAGGGGCGTTGTGTTTCGGTGTTTAAAAAACAAGTGCCTCCTCTGTGATGTCATAGTACCACCTCTCATGCACGATCCCGAGGCTCAGTCTCTTTAGTTGAGCAAACATGGTTTTGCTAAATCACAGAGAATAACTATTGTGCACAAGTTAATGGGTTTTGTTTTCTCCCACTTATCTGCTCAGGAGAGAAGATTAGCTCCAGGCAGGCAGGTTTCTTTCATTCCTTCACAAACTGCTGGGAGGAAGAAGGGCTGAGCAGTGAGCCAAGGGAGCATCTGCAATCTTTACTCTGATAATTGCATTAGAACTAGTGGATTCTCTATACAGGAGACAGAGACTTTTTCCCCAGTCCCTACAAAGCTTGTTCATGTTCCCTGCCATAAGATAAGAAGTGCAAACCACGCAAGCCAAGCGAGGCCAGACCAGCTGCTGTCAGTGTCCTGGTCGTGTCTATTGTAAACTGTCAGGAAACCAAGGGCATGTAAGTCAGGCTGTAGCTCTCACAGGCTTCACTTTTTTTAATGACATATATTTAGAAAATTGATTAAATACCCATTTTGGAGAATCCCACATCAACATTAAATTGAGGCAAAACCCCTTTAAGTAGGCATGCAATTCCCAATCAAGTCTTCACAATTGTAACTTGGTGGACTATTCCACATGGAGAAAAAAAATCAGTCACCTATGTGACTGTTCCATGTCTTGCACTGTCATTTACCATTAAGTGTCCCATCTGAACTTCATAAATGAGATCATTTGGTCAGAACCTCCATTTATTATCCAGAGGCACCACAAAGAGCAATTACTGGTCTGGAGGTCTCAGTGCACTCATATATACATGGTCACCTATTCCTCTGAAGGGACATTAGCTATGCTATCTAATCTGTGGGCCTCATGTTATAGAACTGTAATAGCGGAGCAGATTGACATGCAATTTTGTTGGAAAAGATTTAGTTGAATTTGTGTTTTATTAATTTAAATCCCTGCTTACTCTAAGTTACAGGATTTTTCTCACCATGCTGTTTCACAGAGTCACAGGAAGCTGTTCAACCACTCTGCTTTGTCAAACTTTGGGTGGTTCTATAGCAGTATTTGGCATATTTAGCTACAATATAACTAGTTGAGACATTACAAAGATGTAAGTGCAGGAGATTTAACCTTCGGTAAAAGTGCTGAGGAGTGAAAACAATTGGTTATCCGTAAATAAAATCTAATCTTGTTAGAGGTAATGATTCTTCTTTAAGGGTATGTTCACACGGAATTTTTTAGATGCGTGTTGGATCCGATTTTTGGACCCAAACACACATCCAACAATGTGCAGTGTGATTTACACTAGTTTCAATGTAAAACACCTATCGGCATTCAATGTCCGGTTTTTCCGCCACTCGGTTTTACAATGCGCTTTATGATGCTCCTCCGGAAACTTGTTCAAAGAATTGACATGTCAATTCTTGATCTGTTTTATGCAGCAGACGCCCTAGTTTAGAGTGCATTTCTGCGGCACAGAAAAGATTTTACTGAATCTTTCCCTACAAAACTATATAATGAATCTTCTCAGCCATTACTGCTCTCTAACAAGAGGCCCACAGATCAGACAGCATGGCCAATGTGATAGGTTCCCTTTAAATCAGATGCCATATAGTAAAGAAACAAAGTGACAGAACAGTATATATCATTTTAGACAGTACCTGTAAGAAGCTGAAAATTCCCTTTGCCGAAAATGTATTTGCTATCGGGTGTTTTTGTAGGCATGATTAACTTATCCAGAACCACCCAGTTGGGAATGCTCTCCACAAGAGCACTAGCCTCAGCGACCTGCAAATCAGCTACGAGAGAGGAAAAAAACATTAGAATGGTGGTAATAGAGGTGCCGGAGAGCCATACTCACATATCACAGATATTACCAAGGAATATTCCAGAGAAACAAATACATCACTACCAAAAATGAAACAAGGTGTTTGGCACAGAGGGCATCATTTGAAACAACTGGCTGTTATGGAGAGTAACTGCAGTTTGCAGACTGATTGGTAAGTATGGGAAACCGAATAAATGTTGCAAAACCTCCCCCAGCATATTATCATGACTGCAGAGGGTGGGATCTTCCCGCTACCGTGTAAAAACAGTGCTGCAAGCCCAGAGACAGTAAGGGTAGGTTCACACAGCTGATTTGGACGCCGTTTTGCCGTGGCCTCCAAAATGCTCCCAGTTCATATTCTTCGTTTCTTATGGAAAACAGCTTTGTAGTTTACACTACGCGGCTTTGACATGGTTTCTCCGTGCTTCTTTGGGCGCTTAAAAAGAAGTGTCATGTCAATTCCTGAAGTGCTTTCAACGTTGAAAATCCCCATAGGAATCAATGGAGAGATTCAAAACCTCGGCCACAAATGTGGCACGTTTTTGGTGTGCCTTTATTTATTATTATACCCTGATCATATTAAAGATCATGTCAAATACATTTTATATACACACACACAGTGTGTGTATATATATATATATATATATATATATATATATATATATATATAAAAACTAAAATATATAAAATATAAAAATACACACACACAGTATAGCACAGTATTATGTATACGTGTATATAGTGTTATGTATATATAGTATATATATAATATAGTATGTATACTAGTATATATAGTATTATGTATATATATTAAATATGGTATATATAGCATGTATACTAGTATATATACACACACACACAAGTATAAATACATATATATATATATATATATTATATATATATATATATATATATATAAACAAAAGAAAGAGAAAACGGGGCATAAATTAGACAATCGAATAAATGGTGGAAAATGCTTTACCTATTTAAAACAGAGTGCCGAAACATTTGTTACAGCTTCTGATGAAGCGCGGGTGTACCGCGTGAAACGCGTAAAGCCAGTCTTTTTTATCTTTTTTTTTAATTGGAACAGTGGTAAAAGTCCATTGTACTTTTAATAAAAAGAAAATTTTTACCTACGGGGAAGTCCTTGTCAAGGGAACGCCCCGGGATCAACGTTTTCCCCCCTGTCCGGGGCGTATATATATATATATATATATAAATATATATATATAAAATATATAAAATATATATATATATATATACACACACACATACACACACAAATGGTGGTACCTTGACTTAAGAACTTTTTGAGATAACAGCGGTTTCTTGATCCAATTTTTGCTTTGAGTTAAGAGTGAAAGAGAGCAGACGTGCATTGCAGCAGCTCCTGCTTAAAAGCTCCTAATCTATAGCCATTAGCGAATTTTAAACCCATAATCTGCTCCGCAAACCATCTTTATGTATACACAAAAGATTCCCTTTTAAATAAGCGTGCTTCCAATGTTTCACCAATACTGGAGTCCCTACTCCTCTCTACATACTCAAAAAATATAAGTGGCGATAGTATATTTCAAAATTCTTTACTTGTATCAAAATCTGTAAAACATTTACATAGCCACACACGGCTTACCGCACATTTATTCCATTACAAAGTCAATGAAGCACGCTCATCCTTATACCGGTAAATCCACAAATTCAGTCCATGAAATGAACGCTGTAGAAGAGACATGCCATTGCACTCGGTGCGTTTGCACCTGCTGAAACGTTTCAAAGGTACCGTAAGTCCTTTTTCATCATGGCTGAAGTAATGCAAACCAATTGCAAAAGTGCTTATTTTTACTGTCCCCATCGTTAGAGATATGATCTTTGTAGCGAGAAAACCCCTTTAAGATCAAGGTCAGAACCAATTAATCTCAAGGTACTAATGTATATTATATAAAATATAACATTTATTAAAATATGACCAGAGTATAATATTTAATAAAACCGTGCCAAAAAAACATCTCAAAAACCTCCTCAAATCCTCATCTAAAAACTGCTGCATTGAGGTGCTTTTCAGACGAGGTTTTAATCGCATTTGGACGTTGACAAAAATCAGCTGTGAACTTACTCTAAGGCCTCGTTCACACGGCTTGTACTCCGGCGGATTTGTGCGCCGTATTGAGTCACAAATCCGCCGTGAATAAGGGGCGGGACGGGGGCGGGGCCGGGAGCGTGGCGGGGCGCCGCTCCCGGCCCCATAGACAAATGCATTGTTTACGGCGCCGCCGCCGTAAAATAATGTGCATGTCACTTTTCCCCCGCGGCGGATTTGCCGAGCGGGAGAGCGACGGAATCCACTTTCTCTATGAAACTGTGGATTACCGTAATGACAGGGACGGATTGGCGCCGTATTGAAGCGCAAATCCGGCGCGGAGTACGGCGCCAATCCGTTGGCAAATAAGCCGTGTGAACGGGGCCTAAGGCCTCGTTCACACGACAGATCTGGTTGCGGGTTTGCGGCGCGGGCATGGCACAAGTGGGGCGTGGTTTGGGGCGCGGCTTGCATCGAGGGTTTGCCCCCATGCAAATTAGTAGGCAGGGGGAAAACTGCGCTGCCAGCCGCGGCGACGCCCGCGGCAACACCATGCGGCCGCCGCGCTGAGGACTCCCTGTCAAATATTGACAGGAGAGTTCTCAAACAAGCGCGGCAAACCCGCATCGTGTGAATATTAACGCGGTTTCCCATAAGAAACCATGTTAATAAACTGGGCACGATTTGGACGTGGTTTTGGCCGCGGAAACTCCATCGGAACCCACGGCGAAATCCGTCGTGTGAACAGGGCCTAACACCCCACACTGAGCGGGAAGCTGCATCCTCTGCTTTTCCAGCTTATACTAGACTGAGGGGGTCCTGAACATTTACACAAGGAACAGGGACTACAGATGCTTGAAGATGAGGACAAAGCCTCTTTCTAAATAAGATATCTGACAAGGATGCTTGTGCTCAGATGTACTAGAGACTTATACAAAAACCCCATCGCTCTTATCCAGACGCTGCTGTAATCCTGAGGGGCCGTATGAACGGCCATAGAAACATTTAGGTGTCAGGAGCCACATGTCTCACCCGAATTCAGCACTTCTTAGTGTAGGACACTTGGTGTGGTGATGTCACTGTGGGATGCGTCTAGAGTGGGCAGCCAAGTGTGCCAGTATATAGAGCAGGTATTGCCCAGACATTTTTGGGCCTCACCCTAAGGGTATGTTCACACAGTGTATTGTGGCATGTATCTTACGCTGATATATGCTCAAAACAATGTTCAGGTACACTTCTTATGGACTGTAAAGTAAAATAGGCATCATCATTCAGACAACTTGTATGTTACGCTTGTATTTTTGTGCACACCTGAAAAGATCTGACATGTCATTTCTCTTGCACCTTCAAATAATTTAAAGGGATATCTGGGAGTTTAAAGACTTCATAGAACACTATAAACCGCATTTATATTGAAAAATAAAGAAATTCCACTATCTACATTATTCAACCATCTTAAGATCCACTTTTTGCAGTGAAACTTCCTGCATGTGGGAGTGTCCGTAGTTCTCCAGCATCTTTCCTACAACTCCCAGACTGCATTGCAATGTAGGACTTCCCTCCACTGTTATCACTGCTAGACATTGTGCTGACAATCTCCCCTGGCTCTGGACTTGCTGTCATGATAATGATTATAGCTAGGACTCATGAGTCACTATGTAAACTGTACAGAGCTGCAGTCATTATTTTCATGACAGCAGTACACAAAAAACCCCTGTCCTCTGCTCCCATTACTAAGTTCTGCCAGCAGGACTCAAGATAAACCGTTCCCTCTGTCCTGTAATTACTTTTACGTCTATTCACTTGCAAACTACAGGCTGGAAAGAGTGAATGCAGCCAGATCATTCTTTGCTCAGGTCATACCCACTACAGAGGAGTGTTCCTGAGCCTGGATTTAGCACACCCACTGAGTGATGACAAAACGTTCAACAAGGCCATGTGATCAATGAACGTCACATGATTTGCAGGAGGTTTGGGGCAGGGAGGACAGGGCTCTGTACCTGATTTCGCACAGCAGGACACGTAAATAGTTTTTAATAAGTAGGAATTACAAAGTTTATTATAATACAGTTGCGAGCCCTGTAAGAAATAAACAGTCCCAGAGAACCCCCTTCAGTATAAGAGGCAGAGATTTGCCACTATGCATCATATTTGTCTGCAAACGCGCTATGTGGACTGTACCTGTGCACGCTGCAATACGTAGTGTAATCTCCCTCTAAGGAAAACTCAGTCTGTGATACATTGCCCCACAATGAGGGCCACAAACCCTTCTCCGTTAACGCACCCCAAATATCATTGCTAATGTTGATCCTTATGCAACGGGGACAAGCTGCTTTCCCAACTTCAGCAAACACTCATGGTTGTACTCTGTGGAAGCCCTCTTCCTGCGGTTATCTCATTGATGAGAACCGGTCGAGGGATGGACAGACCAGAATGCACTGCTAATCAGACATTCATCCTCTAAAGGGGCTGCTTTGTTCAAGGCTTTTAAAAACTATGGTAACAATGCTACTTATCCCTCCCACCGCTGCCAGAGCCGCCTACTGATGAGGTCATGTACAGCATGTGACCCCCGAGGCCAGTAATTGGCTGCAGGGTCACATGAGCAATGAACATGACCTCATCAATGAGCGATCATCAGGGGACACTGAAGCTCTAGCAAAAGAGGTAAGTACCAGTTACATTTGTATTTTAACAGTGGGTATGGTAGAGAAAGTCCTAAAAGACTAACAAACACTCTACCAAAGCGGGCGTGACAGGGGCGCTCTACCAGAGTGGGCACTACTCATCAGGTTGCACTGTACCAGAGTAGACGCGACGGGGCACTCTACCAGAGCGGGCACTATTCGTCGGGTCGCACTCTACCAGAGCGGGCACTATTCGTCGGGGGGCACTCTACCACAGCAGGCATGAGGGGGGCACTCTACCCCAGCAGGCATGAGGGGGCACTCTACCACAGCAGGCATGAGGGGGCACTCTACCACAGCAGGCATGAGGGGGCACTCTACCACAGCAGGCATGAGGGGGCACTCTACCACAGCAGGCACTATTTGTCAGGTCACACTCTACCACAGCGTGCACTATTCTTCAGGTCACGCTCTATGAGAGCGGACACTATTCGTCAGCTCGCGCTGTACCAGAGCGGGCACTCTACTCGAGCTGGCATGAGGGGACACTCTACCAGAGCAGACACGATGGGGCACTCTAACACAATGAACACTATTTGACAGGTCACATTCTACCAGAGCAGCCACTACTCGTCAGGTCGCACTCTACCAGAGCGGCATACTCGTCATGCTCGTACCACACAGAGCGGCCACTACACGCCAGGTCGCACTCTACCAGAGCGGCCACTACTCCTCAGGTCCCACTCTACCAGAGCGGCCACTACTCGTCAGGTCGCACTCTACCAGAGCGGCCACTACTCGTCAGGTCGCACTCTACCAGAGCGGCCACTACTCGTCATGTCGTACTCTACCAGAGCGGTCACTAGTCGTCAGGTCGCTCTCTACCAGAGCGGGCACTACTCGTCATGTCGCACTCTACCAGAGCGAGGGCACTATCTCGTCGGGTCGACACTCTACACAGAGCGGGCACTAACTAGTCAGGATCCTCCACAGTGGGGGGATTAACCATAGGTGACCATGCTGCTTCTTTATGCCCCACTTTACCCCTGGGTGCACTATAAGGATCTTTTGGGCCCCTTGGATGGCCGTAGCAGAGGAGACCAGGAGGTCATCGACGTCATCATCCTCATCGTCCATGTCCTCGTCCGTGGAGGTCCAGCCTCCGTTGTCACCTCCATGCCAGCCCCCAGGTCTCTTAGGACTGCAGTACTGTGCGCTGCTCCACAGACACCTGACCCCTTGAGGCAGGCGCCGCCTGAGAGGCTGCGGGGAGCAGAGGCCGCCATACACCCCTCTCAGGGCGGGGACACTGTGACAGGTGACAAGCGCCCTGAGCGCCCGAGGGAGCAGCATGCTGGACACTGCCCGGTCACATGACCTCGCAGCCCGGTAAGTTAGCGGGCTGTGGGCGTGTCCCCAGGCTCCTCCCCTTCCCCTACAGGCCGGTCACATGACCTCGCAGCCCGGTAACTTAGCAGGCTGTGGGCGTGTCCCCAGGCTCCTCCCCTTCCCCTACAGGCCGGTCACATGACCTCGCAGCCCGGTAAGTTAGTGGCAGTGGGCCCTGTCCCCAGGCTCCTCCCTTCCCCACACGCCGGTCACAACCGTGAGTCACCGCTCGCCTTGCTGCTGTAGTGAAAGCGGCCGGGCCCCCCTGCAGGGGATTTATGTGAGGATGACAGCACGGGGCACCGCCAGCCGCTTCCTGCAGAGCGTGCTGCACAACGGGCTCGGGAGATACGTGTGCCAGCTCAAGAGGCTCACTCTGGTCTTCAGTAAGGACGCGCAGCCCTCCCGGGGCGCCAGGTACCTGCCATCTCCACGCTTTGTACAGTGGTTTCCAGTGTCGGGTGTGATCAGATGCTCTGCTGCGGTCTAATGAAGTTTGTGTTTCAGTCTCTTTGGCTATGTTCACAGCTTATTTTAACGTATTAATCGGATTGCCGTCGTAAATCCGTTGAAATCTTGAAAACCGTTCAAAAGTGCCACAATGTGCACTATTTGTAATGATTCCCGTCACTGCTTGCTGTCACTGAATCCAGCCCGTGTCCATATAGTGCTTGACAACCTAATGTGCTGCTTTATACAATAACCGTCCCCATGACTTTATAAGGCATGAAGGTGGTCCCAGAATGCTGGATCTAAGTAGAAGAGCAGCCAAAGCTGTACTATCACACCGAACATGATCTGCTGACTGCATGGTATAGAGCTGAGCAGACTCATCTATTGTTCTGTGGGGAAGGATCACGTAGAACTTGAGGTTATTTATTTGAATCCTGCTTTTTTCGGGTTTTAAAGGGGTCCCCTTGGGGGGGTTATCCCGTGATTGACAGCACCTGTTTTATACAGAGAAAAAATGGTCAGCACTGATCACCCCGCCCACTGGACTCCTTAAAACCCGAAAAAATAGGATTCAAATGAATTACTACTGGGAAACTTTCCACACAGAACAAAAATGAAACGGTCACTCCCCCCAGCTCATAACTTTGGGGCCCCCAGATCAGATAGTAAATTTTTCCCCTTTAATCTCCGGAAGATGTTTAGGGAGGGCCCCCCCACATCTCTGGCCCCTTTATAATACTGGGGTCTTCTTATTTACCCCTGAAGGGTCCAGGGGGATTTATGTATTTCAAAATTAAGGGGCCCCTCTTTTTTAAAAGGGAACCTATTTTGGATAAATTTTTACAAAAAAGCGTAATGGGGTTTACCGGTTTTGCCCCACCCCCCTTAACACGCCCCTACCGGGGCCCCCCTTTCCCCCTCCCTGATAGAATGGAAAAAAAAGTCAAATTCTTTGCACAGGAAAGTACTAAAACACTTAGTATAGCAAATGACCCAAACTGTTTTTTCCCACAAACCCAAAACTGCACCGAGGGCAGGGCCCACACCCCCCTCTTTTGGGGGTTTGGGTGAAAATTTTTCAGCCTGAAAGGTAAAACGCCCCCTGTGCTTTTGATTGGCTGCCTCTCTCTGTGCTTTTTCCCCTCTTACTGATAAAAATTTAAAGTGAAACTAGGTTTCCCCCAGATTTTTTATGCAGGCTGAAACTGAAAAATAAAGGTGTGTGAGCTCCTTTCTTGCTCATCCCCGCACCTAAGGTAAGGAAACTGGGGGAATTACGGTCTCCCAGCTGCTAGATTCACTTTCTCTCTCTCTCTCCATATAACACAGCCTTATACCATCTGCTCCTCCCTGATAAGAGGAGTGGGGTGGGGGACAGAGTACATTTGTTTCATCAGTTCAGACTTTATGTATAACTGCTTACAGCAATGCAGGTGATCTGCTTACAAGGAGCTTGTGCAGCCTGGGAGGGAGGTGAGAGCTCTGCAGACATGAGAACATTGCAGGAGGTCTGCAGAGCTTTGACATCCTCTCCCTTTCACTGTTCACACAGGATGATGATGTCACAACTCTTCAGTGAAGGAAGACCCGCCTGCTGGGAGGAGAGACTTGCCCCTGGATTTGAAGCTGTAAGAGAGATCAACAGCTCAAGTCTACAAAAGCTTGTAATGAGAAAACACCTTTAAGTGTCAAAATGTACACAAAAAAATGTGACATTAGAGTCCCATTGACTCACAGGGGTTTTCTGTCTTAAAAGAAATTATATTATGCTCCAAGAGCCCTGTCAAAACAAAAGAAAACCCTTTTCCTCACCTTCCTCCAGATACAGCGCTGGCTCTCTCTCTCTCTTCCAACTTCCAAGCAGGCACGGCACTGCTGATGGTGCTTATTGGCTGCAGCAATTATATGCCACTCATTTACATCACTGTTCAGAATGAACAGCTCTATAAAATACATATACACCATGCAGTGTCGGGCTGAGTTAAAGAGGTTCTGTCATTACAAGCTTTCATGGGCATCTTAAGCTTTCTCTCTTTCTTACAGCTTCAAATCCAGGGGAGTGTCTCTCCTCGCAGTAGGCGTGTCTTCCCTCACTAAAGACTGGTGACATCATTATTCTGTGTGAGCAGTGGGAGAGGATGTTGCAGCTCTGCAAACATCCTGCAATGGTCAGTTCTCATGTCTGCAGTGCTGTCTCCTCCCTCCACAAGCTCCTTGTAACCAGAACACCTGCACTGGTCTAACCAGTTATACAAACAGCCTTAAATGATGAAACAAATGTGAGGAATGCACTCTGCTCTCCCCTCTGTTATCAGGCAGGAGGTAGAGGGGGAGCAGATTGCATTCCTCACATTTGTTTCATCATTACAGGCTGTGTGTATAGCTGTTTACAGCAATAAGGTGTCTGGTTACATGGAGCTTGTGGTGTGAGATGACAGCTCTGCAGGCATGAGAACTGACCATTGCAGGAGGTCTGCAGAGCTGTCACATCCTCTCTGTATATAAGGCTGTGTTATATGGGTGGGGGGAGAGTGAATCTAGCAGCTAGAGACTCAGTAACTGCCCAGATCCTTCACACAGCACTATCACTGGGAGAAAGGGCATAGAGGAGCTCATACAGCCATGATTACACAGCTCAGGCTGCTGTAAAACACAATTAGAACACAGACGACAGCCATTTTCACTTTCATTTTACGCAGCTCAGAGGGGAGTAAGCACAGAGTGCAGCCAGCCAATCACAGCACAGGGGCCGTGTCTCATTCAGGGGGTGTGCCCCAATAGGCTGAACTAAATATCAGTCAGCCAATCACAGTAAAGGGCATGTGGCCCGACCTCAGGCTGCAGTTTTAGGTGTGGAACACACAGATTAGTTCATACCTGCTATACTTAATGATTTAGGTAATGCAAACCAGTTGCAAAAGTGCTTATTTTTACTGTCCCCATCATAACAGATATGATCTTTGTAGCGAGAAAACCCCTTTTAGTATATTATGCCAGTAATGTCTATAGACCAGCTTTTGTGAAATGTATCTGGGAATCTTAATGATTCAGTTGTCTATTAATATTTTTTTCAGAGAATTTATTGAAGAGAAAGTAGTTGACTTCGCCAAGCAGAATCCTGGCATTGTTGTGTATATCGATCCCAAGCCATGCAGAGTGCCCAAAGTGGTGGGAGAATATTGTAAGTACCTATGTGCTGCGCTCACATCATCTATTGCGAAAATCGCATCCAAAAACGCTGTGTTCATCGGATCCTAAACGGATCCTACACATATCCAACATGCAGCTGCGTGTGTTGGATGCATCAGGATCGCACCCTATAGTTTTAAGTAGGGCTCCTGCTGCGTCTTTCGGATCAAGAATTGGCATGTCAATTCTTAGAACGGAAGATGGATCCGAAAGACGCAATTAAACATGCATCGCCGATGCGTGTTTTACATTGCGAGCAGTGTAAAATCACATTGCTCATTGCTGTGTTTGGGTCCGTCTAGACGGACCCAAACATGCATGTAAGAACGTATGTTCACACGGACCCAACACACCTTATGAACATACCCTAAGAGCTGACTGCAGATGAAAATTATTCCACAATGATTACGGAGCCATATTGGCCTCGTATACGTTCATGGAGTCTCAAATGTTCCAGTATTGAATCAGTGTTTTCGCTGAATTAACGTTTTACTGGTTTCTTGAGATAACATTTCCTTTTCTCTAAGTGTAGTTTCTGCCAAGCTAACTGGGTATATTGATAACACTGTCTCAGCCCAGCTTTAGGTATAGCTTGTTGTAGCTGCGGCCTCTGATAAGAATGTGCTGCATATCCAATCCAAGTAGTTTTGATGCCCTTTACTTGTAAGTTTCGGGCTGATGCTTGACCTTTGAAGACAAGAGCTCAAACTGTAGTTGCCTACTTTCAAAGCATTATTGGCCAAGTAGGCCATCATTGAGAAAGGTAGGCCAGAGGATAAAAGCAGCAGTTTGTGGACTATAGTTATAGATCCATTCCTATTCTGATTGCTGCATTTGTTGCAAGATTTGTATGAGGAAATGGATATATAATGGGACCGTAAGAAAAAAAAAATTAGAACTGGCGTAAAGAGAAAAAAAAAACCCGCTCATTGCTAGCCCAGGAAGGGTATGTTCACACAGCGTGTTGGATCCCCAAAAATCATTCAAAAGCGCTGTGTAAATCCCATCCAAAACGCATCCAACACGCAGGTGCCCGTTTGGCTGCAGCAGGAACGCACCCTATAGTTTTAAATCGGGGTCTGCTGCGTCTTTTGAATCAAGAATTGACTTGACCATTTCCTGAATGGCTCCAAAAGACGCTTCAAAAAGACGCATGTAAAATCGGCATCGGCGATCACTCGTCTGAACGCCAATGCGTGTTTTATATTGAAAGCAATGTAAAATCCCACTGCACATCGTTAGATGCGTGTTTGGATCCGTTTGGGGTCCGAAACACGGAACCAAACAAGTATCTAAAAACGTATTCCAACACGCTGTGTGAACATACCCTAACTCGTTATTACATATGAAGTAGGAAACAAAACAGACATTGCTTCTAGGGTAGAATAAGCTGCTTTGAAACGTACTCTGCATGCTACTGCACAGGTTTTGATTGTGCACTATTACAAAAATATCAATGCTCTAGGGCCTCATTCACATGTCATCAATTCCATATTCTTGTTCCATCATCGGAGCAGAAAACCAAAAAAAAAAATTAGACATGTCACAGGAGGGGTACCAATGGCACCCAGTAGAGTTTATTGACTGTTAATGGGGGCAGTTGGGTACTGTTGTGGGGTCTGATATATAAAAAGGAAGAACCTCAGTGTGTCGTCAATGAGGGCGTGAACAGAACCAAAAGAAAAATAAATTTGTTTTATTGGTATGTAATATTTTATACTGTATTTCTATCTAGTAAATGGAAGCATCAGAGAAGAAGCCATCAACAGCAAGACAGCTGAGGACATACAGCAACTTCTACAGAAAATGGCTAGCCAGTCTGGTCTGGAAATTATCCGGATTCGAAAACCCTACCATACAGACAACCCCAGCATTCAGGGACAGTGGCACCCGTTTACTAACAAGCCAAGTTCTATCAATGTCAAGTCTTTTGGTGCTGACAGCAGACAGACGGACTCTCCATAAAAAGCTTTCTACTGAACACATTGTAGGTGGTGATGTCCCAGCCTGAAACCCCATTCCAACCTGAGTGAATTGATTTACTTTAGTTTGGGAGATTTCTGGATGAACTGCTTTTTTGATGGAAAATGAAATAAATTACTTTTTTTTTTTTTATAAATGTTTGGTTTTTAAAATTAATTTGCTAATCCTAAATGTTTAAAAAATCTATGAAATGATCTCAAGCTGTTTATTCTAAAAAATTTTACGGGCTTTTTTTTTCCCCTATAACGGGAACAAAAAGGGCAATGTACAAAAGGAGACCCTACAAGAAAAAATTTTGGCCCGGGGAAAATCCCCAAAAAGGGGGGAAATGGAACATTTAAAAAGGGCCCAAAAACACCCAAAATAGCAACTTTTTTTTATTAAGTTCATCAAACGGGACTTTTAAAAACCCAACCATAAAGATGGCAAAAAAATTTGGGAGAATCCATATTTCCCCCTTTAAAATAATAGGGAAGTAGCACTAAACAGCAACACATAGACAAAAATCACATATAACAATAATGAAGATGGCACAGTCTAAATAGACAATAAAAGGCTAAAGAGAAAAATTGTACTTGCCAGTGATATCTCAAAGCAAATCAAAAAACCTTTTTTTCATGTATAAATTTACCCCCACAAACACCCAAATTAGAAAAGGGGTTGGGGCCAAAAAGGGGTTTAAAATTTGTAATGGAAAGGGGTAAAGAAATATATACCCCCAAAAGCGGGCAAGGGCCCCAAGATCCCCCCAACACCCTTTTTAAACCTTCAATAGAATTTTTTGTAAAGGGGAGCCAAAAAAAACCGGAATTTTAAAAAGGCAAATTTTTATTCTGCTTAGGGGGCCCAAAAACCCTAGGGACGGCCCAATGTGTTTTTAAATAGGGCAGAACAAAAAAAAAAGGGGAATTTTTTTTAAAAACATCCTAGGCTCCCACTGTGAGGGGTACCAAAACCCTTATGGAAAAAAAAAAATTAAAAACAGGAAAAAAAAAATTGGGATCAACGGGGATTTTAAAAGGGGAAATTTAAAAAAAAAAAAAAGGCCGTTTCAGCAAATTAAAAAGGGGTGTGAAGGGGCACTAAGAACCCTAAAAGGGAAAAAAAAATAAATTTGTGTAAAAATAAAAAAAAGGGAAAGGGCAAAGCGGAGAGGGAAAGACATATCGCTTTTGGGAAAACTAAAAAAAACCCCCAAAAATTTTTTTTTAAACTATATAAAAAAGTAAAAGTTTAAAAACAAAAAATTTTTGGGCCCTTTTTAAAAAAATACTAAAAGGGAGAGACAGTAGAGGGGGGATGAGAAAAAAAAGAAATTTTTAAAACCCAAAAAACTTTTTTCTCCATTTTTTTTTTAAACCGAGGAGTGACCTTTCCCGTTGAACAGGGGATGAGGGGAAACTCCAACCCTTAAAAAATTTTTTGTTTTAAACCCCGGAAGAAGTGCAGCTCCGCCTCAAAGGGAAAATTTAATAACAAATCCCCAGGTCCAGATGGGCCCTACCCCCCCGGGGCCCAAAAGGGGGTTTAAGGGGATGTATTTAAAATAAGCCCCTTAAATTTTTAATATTTTTGGACTTTTCTAAGAACGGGGGGAATTTTCCCAAAGGATTGGCACTAACAAAAAGGGGGTGCCAAAATTCAAAAAAGGGTTTATCCGGAAAAAATATAGGCCGGTTTAAACTTAATTCTGTTGTGGGGAAAATTTTTTGAAGGTTTTTTTCAGATTTTTACCCATAGGAGTATCTCAATGAAAATAATGTATAATAAGTTCCAGCATGGGGTTTTTTTAAAGGGTTTGGTCCGTCAAATAATCCCCAAACGCTTCTATAGGAAAATCGGGGCAGACTGAAACGGGGGGAGGGATTGGGTTTTTAAATATCTAGTTTTTTTTAAAGCATTTTATACGGTGCCAATAAAAGGGTTTTTTAAAAAAAAAAAATGAAATGCTTTGGGGCGGGGGGGAAAAATTTTGCAAGTGGGGAAAACAAATGGTTCAATGATAGAAAACAAAGGGGGAGAATTAACGGGAATACCCGGGCTGGGTTTGTTTTACTAGTTGGGGAAAACCCCAAGGGTCAAGTTGGGGGTATTCCCTTTCTTTTAAAATTTTCTTCAATGGGTTTTCACAGTAGAAAAAAACGATTTTTTGCAGACATACTTAAACTCCGGTTTTAAAATAATCCCCAAAAAAAAATAGAGGATAATGTGTTAAATTAAAAAAGGGATTTTGGGTAAGTTGGAGGGCCGTTTGGGGGGGAAAGGGAAAAGGCAAAAATGAGGTTTAAAAACTGGGCCCAAAAGAAGGTTTTTTTCAAAAAGGGGAAAAGAAATTCCATTTTCATGAATTACATGTAAAAAGGGAAAAAAATAGGTTTAAAAATAATTTGGGGGAAAAAGGGCTTGGGAATCCCCCTGGAACTTAAAACCCTTTTTTTTTAGCAGCCCGTGTCAGACAGCAGCCTTTCCAAAGGGGAAATAGGAAAAAACATGGGTTTTCATTAAACGAGGGGATAGGGCACTTTTAAAAACATCATTTCCCCTTTTACAAGGGCACTGGTTAGACCAAACATGGAATATTGTGTAAAAGTTTTGGGCCCAGTGCACAGGAAAGACATTGTAAGTTGAAAGGTACCCAAAAAGGGGTGGACAAAAAAATAAAAGGACTGGGGGGGGCCCAAAAGTTTCCCAAAAGGAGGCAAGAAATTAGGGGTTTTTTTAGTTTGAGAAAAAAACCCGCTTTTGGGGGGGGGGAAAATAATAAATAAAGTTTAAATTTCATCAAAGGGCAATATAGAGACTCTCCAAGATTTATTTTTACCCCGGGCTGTAAAAATTTGGGAAAAAAGGGGGGGCCCCCCTAGTTTTTGGGGAACGAAAGTTTTTCCTTTAAAAATAGAAAGGGGTTTTTTTACTGTAAGAGAGTGAGGGCTAAAGGAATTCTCTGCCCAAGGGGGGGCTTGTCCCCTGGTGAATTCAATAACCAGTTCAAAAAAGGGGTTTGGGGGTGCATTTTGGAGCAATTATTAAAAAAACAAATTATAGTGACTAGGATTCAGGGGAAGGGGCATTGATCCAGGGGTTTTTTTAGGATTTTCCAGGGTTTTGGGGTTTTGGGAAGGAAATTTTTCCCTAAAATTTGGGGCAAATTTTGGGTTCTACATCTTTGGGGGTTTTTTTTTTTCCCCCTGGATCAACACCATTTGCAAAAAACAGGCTTTAAATGGAAAGGACGTCTTGTCTTTTTTGGCCCCTTTTTAAAAAAAAAGAAACCCATCGTTCATAAAGTGAATTTCCTAGGGAAAAAGACTATGTCTCCACTGCACAGGATAACAATCGTATTTTTGTCGCTTTTAGTTTTTTTTTAAAAACGCCGAAAATACGGAAAAAGTTCGTTTCCAAACCCCAAAAAGGGGGAAAAAAGAAAAGACGAGCTGTTGTCCCAAAAGCTCGTCTTTTTTCTGTTCGTTTTTCTGGGACCCGTGTTTTTAAACAACATGTGGTATAATACGCCGGCCCCTTTTAAATTTTTCCTTGGCGTCTTTAAAAAAACAATACAATTCTAGGGGGACATAAAAAAAAAAAAAAGAAAAGGGCGACCGGGGTTTTTTTTGTACAAAGCACCCCAAAAAACGCGGGTTCCCGGGCATCGGAGAAAAAAATGGCCACTTTCGGGTCATTTTTGTCCGATGCAGTGGAGACATATGCCAACAGGCTTTCTATAAATACGTTGTTCACGCCCAACTGATGACCAATTGCAAAGAAGCCACAATTAACAAGTGTACCTGAGGCAGGTGAAAAGGGGAGACTGCAAGTTTTCAGCGACTTTAAGATTTAAGGTTAAAAAAAAGGCTGTATAATGGTGTACGGTGAATTATAGAGCTTGTGCACAGTCGCAATATACAAACCAATATGACTATGTGTGACAGGTGCTTGTGCAAAAAAATGTTAAAAAAAACTGTTTATAACCCGGTTCTAAAAGGGACACAGCCAAAATGGGGCCCCCCATCTTTAAAAGAAGTCAATGATAAAAAACAAGTACTTTAATTTTAAAGTTAAAAAATTGCAAAGCACCCCGTTAATTTTTTTTTTTTCGTCTCTCACAGTTAAAATGTACCTACGAAAAATAAATTTAGACCTCCCATTCTTTGTAGGTGGGAAGACTTGCAAAATCGCCAGTGTATCAAATACTTAGTTTCCCCACTGTACATTCACCACATGGGGCACAGGGAAAACTGCCTCTGTTTTTTTTTCCTTTTTTGAGCTCACTCCCAGGTTTGGCTTAGAAAAACTAATATTTTTTTCTTCAGAAAAAAAAGTTGCGTGTGAAAACACTATGAATGGTTGGGGGAGTTTGGGGGCGGGTTTTCGAAAGGGATGCCCCCAAACTTTTTTTTGCCACAAACATTCAATTTGTAGCTGTGGTTTTTTATTTTTTTGGGGGGGCAAAATTTTCTTGGGTTTCCCATGCAAATCCCAAAACAATTCTGTAGCAAAAAAAATTATGTCCCTTTTTTTTTAAATTTGGGATGAAAGTATAAAACAGTTTTCAAACAGATTCTGATGTGGAGTCCATGTGAAAAATGCATTGTGTGGACATAACCTTAGCATTTTTTAAGGTCTTTTTTTTTTTGCAATTCAGCTTTTATGCACTCATGGTTTTGAGTAAAAAAAAATAAAAATTGTAGGGTGTTTAAAAAAAAAACAAACAAACGGCCAAACAACCCTAAAATTAGGTATGGAACACTTTTTATCTTGTCATAAAGAAAGTCTTCTTTTATAAAGAAGGTTTTTCAATTCAGGTTTTAATATTTATAATACAGATACACCTGTTCTCTGGTAAAAATAAATAAATAAATAAGACCTGTTAGGCCTCGTTCACACGGCTTATTGCTGACGTAATTGCGGGGACAGATGCAGCTGGGTGGGGGGCCGGCGAGCTGCCGGCCCCCTAGACACTCATTATTCACGGCGCGTACACGCCGTAAATAATGAGCATGTCACTTTCTCCCCGCCCGGTGGATTCACCGAGCGGGAAGAGGAGACGGAATCCATAGTTCTCTATGAGAACTGTGGATTGCCGTAATGGCTGGGACTGATTTCAGCCGTATTGGAGCAGTACGGCTGAAATCAGTCCCAGAATAAGCCGTGTGAACGAGGCCTTAGGGTATGTTCATACGACTATGTTTTACAGTCAGATCTACACGCAGATTCGGGTTTTAAAAACTATAAAAAGCCAGCTGTAATACTATTCCCATAGACCTCAATTGAAATCCAAGTTGTAGTTCACATGACTCATTGGATGTCATATTTCAAAACAGCCATTTTTTTACAAAACTTAGAACATGTTTATTCTTCCACCGTATTTCAAGTAAAAAAAAAAAAAAGCGTAATTTCTGTCAGATCCACATCCAAAAACCCCATAGAGCTCAATGGGACTTGTTTTATGACTAAATCCAGTGGGAAAAAAACTACCTAATATCCACATTGAAAGCCATGTCAAAATACACGTCGGACGACGCAGTTTTGCGATTCAGAATCCGACGAGTGTTTTGACAAACGTACTATTCTGCTGTCGATGCATGTTAGAGAAGTCCCCGATTAGTGTGAGAAACCATATCTGTACAAGTGTATGGTAGATAGTGAACTTGCTATATTTAATCCTCTTGCTTTACCAGTTGCATGTGGAGGAACAGTGAGGAAGATGCAAAGGTTAAGCTTTAGATAGTTTATTGACTGTACCTTGAGAGATGACATATAGAGGTCAAAACAAATTCACTTCACCAGCTCTGTATAAAATGTCTGGTCAAAATGGAGATACAGCATAAATGTGACAGCATGTGAGCTCACAGAACAGGAAGAGTAATGGAAGATGAAAGACATGGGAATTATATCATCAACTTCATACACTTATACAAAGTTGTTACAGGGTGGCAGCATAACATATCAAACATAGCGTACAACACATATACAGTAACATTAAATACCCATATAATAAATTGGTCACAATAGGGAGCCTTACTGGAACCTCATAATATTGCTGAACAATACAAATAAAAACAGTACTAAATGTATTAGCGATCAGGTAATAATATTACATAGAGATGGTTTTATCTTTAGACATACATGTAGTAAAATTATTCTTTTGAAGTATAATTCTATTAAAATATTTTGGCACCTATCCATATCGTTAAACTGGATGAAAGGTGATAAATATCTCTTTTAAACACATCCATTTCAAAATACTGGCGTATATGCTATACACCACTGTTATTATATTTTTTAGCTACTGTAGCGCCTTGTCTGTCAAAAGCGGCTTCAACTTATAAATGGTATAAACTTAGACTAGACAGCTTAACCCCTTAAGCCGAATGCCTGAAAAGTAGTTAATGACCAGAACATTTTTTTAGTTTTTGCCTCCTTGCGTTTCAACAGTTGTAACTTTTTTATTTTTTCAATAACGCAGCTGTATGAGACCTTTTTTTATTCGAAACAAGTTGTACTTTATGGGGGAATAGTTTAAGTACACTTATAAATAATTGCAGTATTTTTTTTTTTTTGGGGGGGTTTTATTTATTTTTTTACTCCATTCACATTTCACACTTAATAACTTGTTAGATTAATTCTACAGGTTATTACGGTCGTGTGGATACCAAATATGTGTAGGTTTTTTTGTGCGTGTAATTTATGTACAATTATTTTTTATTAAATATTTATTTTTATTTTATTATTTATTTTTTTATTCTTTTTTTTTACACTTTTTTATGTTTTTTTTGTACTTTTTTTTTTACTCCCATGAAGGGAGAACTGTTTCACATTTTTAAAAAATTTTTTTACACTTAGTAATGTATTAGCATATTCATATATGCTAATACATTTTAATCTATGTCAGTTTGACACAGGCAGTGATTAGGACAGCACATAGTGCGTCCTAATCACTGGCTTCATACACAGACAGCTCTGGGGTCACGCAAGGTGTCCTAATACAGCCCTGATCCCAGCGCAATTGCGGCACCGGGCGCCACAAACTACGATGTCTGCAGCGACGTCAAAAGATGTCGCTGCAGACGAATGACCTGAAATGCCCGACGTCAAAAGACGGTGGGCGGTCGTTAAGGAGTTAAACATGTTCCAGATTTTTCATACACTTGATAAACCTGGCACATTTAGACTGTCTACTCTAAGGGCCACATGTATGAAAACTGTCTAGGTCTAAAACTCACTCTGTTGCCCATAGCAACCACTCAGAGCGCCCCTCTCATTTTTCCAGAGCACTATATGAAATGAAAGGGGAGCTCTGATTGGTTGCTATGGGCAACAAAGTAAGTTTTAGACCTAGACAGTTTTCATACATGTGGCCCTAAGTTTCACTGTCTTAGTATGATTTAGCGCTGAAATTTTCAGCTCTGCAAATCAGCTGCGTGAACATACCAGTAATGGAAATCAAAACCAGATCGGACCATTCCCTAAGAAATCATGATCAATAGAAGAAGGCATCCCATAGAATATAGACAGACTGAAAAAAGGCCATTTTGTTTTTAAGTATCACAGTCAAGTATTCCATTTTCCTCACCTAATTAATGGGAATATGTCATCAAAAAATGACCTATAGTTTTTATGTTACTCACATTTTCTACAGATTTTTGATTATTTTTTAAAATTATTATTAACATTGCTATCAGTATTTTTTTAAAATAGTCCCAATAATAGTCTGACACTTCCTGTTCTGTAAAGAAAACTTTTCAGCAGTCTCCTCATTATTATCACGGGTTATACTTACAGGTGACACCAATGTATGAATAACACAGGAACCACCATTCACAATAAGAGATAGTCACAGCTCACCATGTGGCCCTCCCTGCACAGTCATTTCTTTCCAGGTCACAGAGCATGCCAAGAAAACTTTCCTATAGAAGTCAATGGGTCTGCTCCAGTTCACAGGCTCCTATGTGCATGAAGCTGCTGTAAGGCATTTCTCTAAATGCTGTTAAAAATGGCCGACCCCATATTCATATACAGAAAAAAGAAAGAAACCTACAATAAAAAAATGTAAAATGGCTTAGATAAAAAGAATATATTTGTATCTCACTTTAAGTTAACAAAAAAAATATATTAGTGATAGCTTTCTTTAAATCCTCACATAGCACTCTGGCAATATCAAAGAAAGTCTGTTCCTTCAATGGTGTGATATTAAGCATGTGACTGCAGTGTGTATGTGTGATATCAGTTGCATAGATCTTCTGCCAATCGGTTGTGGCATGACATTTAATAGAAAAAAAACAGGATCATGTATATGAAGCAAGCCATAGAGAGTCTGTGACTTAGATGGTAGCACACATCTAACTTAATTCACTATATCAACATATCTAAAGAGACAGTTTCATAGTATAGCCAGCTAAACTATCTGGCAAGAAAGGATGAGCTAAGGTTAAATTTCCTAGAACAGATTTTAAAGGGGTTGTCTCATCTCAAAGTTTCATAGGATGCATGAATGAAATAATGCTGCTTTGCTCTGTCACTTCCTGGTCAAGCTGTCTCTGTAATTAGCATATTAGCTCTGTGTATCCAGACTTCTCTGTTTATTCTGTTTATTAGTCTAGATGAGCTAAATTAACTTCTCTAAGGTCCGGAGAAGCTTCTGAGCTAAGGTAAACAGTAGAGTAATTACTTTTGTCTGAAAGATCAGATAGCACACTCCCTGTTATCAGATAGAACAAACAGCAGGGGAGAAGGAGTACACAGGTCCGTCACTTGGGAAACTAGAAAGCCCATCAGAAGGTGATAAAATCATTTGTAGCTCCTTAACAAAAAAAGATGAACAAAGCAATATATTTGGAAAACGTCTTCATTTAGTGTTCCCTACATATTGAAAGCTATTCTTTGTAGTGTATTTTTTAAGTTTTATGCCTTCATGGAAATAGGCAGCAGTGTGGATTCTGTGTAAGTTTCCCCTGGTATGCCCAACTGCTGCGCTGTCCCAGACCATGTTGTGAGATAGGGTACGATATCCAAAATCAGAAAAGCTTCTAGACCACTTTAAAGGCTGCTGACATTGTTTAGAGGAGGAGGGGGACTGACTGCATTAAAGGGGTTGTCTCGCTACAATGATTGGGTTTTAATTAAAAGATCTTTAAAAAACAAGCAGCTTTGCAATATATGTTCATTACAAATGTCCTACTGATTTTGAGCTAGCCCTGTTAGTATTACTACATCAGCTTCTCAAATCTCTATAGTAGCCGACCTGTTGATCCTTATCTTACTGGCTGTCAGGTCTGAATGACTCATCACCTTTGAAGACAGGTCAGAGCAGAGAGCCCCTCCTGCACAGAATGCTTCTGTAGTGGAGGGAGGAGGAGGGAGGGGGGAGGGAGGACTCTGGAGTCTGTGTCCGAGCTGCCTGGATTAACCCTGTGTGTGCCTGCTTCCTCCTGCTCTCTACACAGATAGATGTGACAGCAGTGACCCTGTCTGTTACTATAATCATGATATGTCTTTGGAACTGTGACTATACTAATACTATACAGATCAGGGGGCATGTGAATACTTTATGTTCTCCTGTATTAGTGAGACATTCTGAGTATAGTAACACTGCCCTTGTTGTTGCTGGAGATGTGGAGACTTGTAAGCTAAGCAGGGGATATAGGAACACTTGCATCCCCTCTGCTCTATTAGCACACAGCTTCATATTCCTCTCTACACTCCTAGATCAGCCCTCTCCTGCAACAGACCTAGGCAGGCACACACAGGGTGAACTCTGAGAGCAAACCCCCTCCCCCCCCCCTGTATAGAAGTTACGTAGCTGCCTGTGTGCTGATGGGAGGGGGGAGAGGGAGCAGAACAGACAGACAAGCTAGCACGCCCCTCAGTTCAACTTACCAGGGACACTGACAGGCTGAAAGCTCGTAATGAGACAACTCCTTTAATGAATCTGACTCATTGGAATAGAGAACAAGAACAGTCACATTCCCATTTGCAAAAAAACAACATTTTACTTTTGCATAGTTTATATTGTAATATTTTCTGACAGTGGCATCTAGCATTTCTGAAAAAATAAGAAACTAAATAAACAAATAGAACAGATCCTAAAAGAATTAGACACATTTGAGAGCTCTGGAGCATTCCGTGCTGATGTACATCCCTTGCTACTTTATCTGTAATCCTTTGTTCCAAGGCAATGTATTGAGAACAGAGCATGTCTTCTGCAGATGAGCAGCCATTGGCTACCAGCATCCAGCTCAGCAGCAGCATCCGGCTCCTGCTGCATCCTCAGCCACAAATACACAGCATTCCTGGAGATGTGCAGCACAAACCCCATTGCTTTCATGTCCTTTTCGGAATAATTCTCCTTCTGCCACTGTGTTTTGTTTAAGGATGGCTGCTGTGAGCCAGTCTCAGCCCTTGCGCCAGCCCTGCCTCTACCACTCAAGTAGCAAAGGTAGACAATCTGCTGGTTTTAGTGGTTTGTATCTGTCTGCATTATCATTTGTCATGCCATTGTACTCGGTTCATTTCTATGAAAAACACATTGTAGAAACCATGGTGAACACAGAACAGAATTATAAAAAAGGACAAGGGTAAGGTAAGTGATGTAAATATATAGTAGAGTAGTCAGTATTTTGAAGGCATAAATACTTGTTTCCTTTCCCTGAGTTCATTGTACTGACATATTTCATGGCCAAATATTCCAGCTTAGTGGTTTTATATTTAGAGCGGTTTGTTCTAATATGTTCTGTGAAGTTTGTCTACAGTATAGCAGCTATGTATTCCTAGTCCACAAATATCTAAGCTGATTCTCAACAAAACTTTCCCATAAGGACTTATTTAAAGAGGTGTCCAAGAAGTATTCACTGCCCTTCAGTCCATTGGGGATGATTAAAAATAGAAAAAAAATTACCTTGTAAATGATGACGTGGCTATTCATTCTTCATGAAATCCAACAATTTGTATAGATCAGCACTTGGACATGAAGAGTCAGATGCAGCCGGATCTTCTTAAAACGTTAATCTTTTTATTGCAAACATCTTTAAAATCACCAGCACAATTTGCTGGACGCCCATGAAGACAGGAGACCACAATGTGGGCTGGACGGTAGATGACTCTGACCGACGCGTTTCAGGTCACATGACCCTTACACCACAATGAGTAAGAGTCATGTGACCTGAAACGCGTCGGTCAGAGTCATTTACCGTCCAGACCACATTGTGGTCTCCTGTCTTCATGTGCGTCCAGCAAATTGTGCTGGTGATTTTAAAGATGTTTGCAATAAAAAGATTAACGTTTTAAGAAGATCCAACTGCATCTGACTCTTCATGTCCAAGTGCTGATCTATACAAATTGTTGGATTTCAAGCGGACGGATAGCATCCAGGATCGTGCATGGACAAGTGGAGAGAGAAGGCGTTCCACACTGCATTAGGTTAGCTGTCCATGATTTGAATTTCAAGCGTCAAGAAAGGGGGCGTGCCTTCCTCCAAAATGTCGCGTGCTTGGCATTCTGGGTAACACAGACTACCGCTCGGCCGTTCAGCTACTTGAGCATACAGACCACGAGATTTTGGCGTCTGGAGCTTGTCTGTGAGACCAGCAATCAATCATTGGATTACAGGTTTTTTACTGCCGTTTGAATATTTATACTAAAGATTTGATTGTCTATGGACTATTTGCTGTTGCATATATGTTTACATTAAAGAAGCACGAAGTTTAAAAGCTATTTCTTTGCGGGTATACAACACACTTTTCTATGGAGATTGTGCTGTTCCTCTGTCATTTCATTTAAAAATGTATTACTGAATCTGTCATATGGGTGTTCCCAATCTAGTTTTCGGAGCGGTGTGTCCCTGCAAATGCTGTCGGCACTGATTGGACAATGTTACACTGTGCAGGAACACCCCCCTAATTGTTAATACGCAGCTCAACATCCAGATTGCTAATGACGTTCTAGGTGGAACAACACAGAGACCACAAAAGTTACAAGAGAAGATGCTCTTGAATTGTTATATCCCAGAGAACATACTTATTTACTAAAATAGACATGTCACAGGACCTCTTCAAGAGGCCTAGAACCAATTCATACCTTCATTTAAAGGGCTTTTCTCACGATTGAAATTTAGTCCTGCTCTCCCTGCTGGCCGTGTTCAACCTTTCAAAATGTGGGCATATTTCTGTAGAGCTTGAGGGCTTCATTCTTTCGCCTCACAATAACGTCATCACGCCACCGGACTTTACGTGCTCTCGATGCTGATAAATATAAAGTCATCATCAGCATAGGGAGTGAGAGAATGAAAAGATGTGCAAACACCTGTATAGATCACAGTAGGGCAAACACCAGCTCCCTGCTGCGATCTATACTATGAATCATCCATAGTTAAGAGCAGTTGAGAGACCCTGCCAAAGCTTTCATCAACACAATGCTGACAATGTAAATGGTGCAGGGCTTCTGCGCATTCCCTGGATCATTTCTTATTCTACAGTCTGAGAATTCCAGCCACAGCTGGAACAGGACATAGGTACCATGCATGGCCCTAATGTGCCGACCATGGTCTTTGTCAGCGTGAAGAGCCCTTCCCAGCCACCACTTTCTGCACTAAGCAGTGGTTGGTTGCCACAGAAGCAAGCAGGTTTTTTTGGTGGGGTAGGGGGTGGAACAATACAAATTTAATAATGCATTCCGAATAGAAAGTTTCTTGTATTAACATTTTCTAACAATATTGCAGCAATCTTTTCAGTTAGAATAACCATTTAAGTTCTCTGATATCAGACTCCCACATTCATGAAATGCTGAAATATACTATTACTTCTTGAAGTTAAGGTGCTTTGATTGTCCCAGTCAAATTCTCAAATGCTCCAGCAGTGGCTGGCATAAATATCTTCTAGCCAAAAATGTAAATTATCTTTCCAGGCACATATTTCCCCATTCTAATAGTAGATGTCTACCAAAACAAAGCAACCAGTGTTCCTCTCTGCTGTGTGTAGAAGTGTTTACAGTGGGTTATAAAAGTGTTTATACCGCTTGAACAATTCCTCTTTTTTAAACATTACAGCTACAAACTTAAAGGGGTTTTGCCACGATCTCATTTCATACCTCCTGCATCCAGTTCTTCAGCTCTGTGTGCTCAGAAGGGGGCGTGTGTGATTTGTTTGAATTGCATATCATGTGACCCAGCAGGATGACATCACTATGCCTTTCCTCTCTTTAGCCAAATAAAGGTCTGTTTATGTAAAGCATTTTGAGTAGCTCAGAGGTAAAGCTTTGACCTTACAGCACAAGGGTCCTAGGTTCAAATCCCTGCAGGAACCAAACCTGTGAATTTTTTCTCTCTTTATCAATGCACAGACCTCATTGAGGTTTCTTTTTTATTTATTTGCACTGTTTGACTAGTTACTAAGGAGTACAGAGGACAGGAGTAGAGTAACAGCACCTGGGGTCTGAACACTCATTAGCTGTCTAAGAGGAGAGGTGATGTCCGAGCATGTGCGACCAGGACTAAGGAGCTCACAGCTCCCCTGGAGACGAGCTGTAAACAATGGATCACTAAAGGAGCAGCTAAAACAAAAACGGTCCAGAATTTTGAATAATGATGAATGGTGAAATTGTTTATTATTTAGTTTGCATGTTTCCCACATCAATTTTACTTCGTGGCAAAACCCCTTTAAATGTATTTCATTGATATTTTATGTGATAGAGCAACATAAAGTAGCAAGGATTTGTGAAGTGGAAAGAAAATGATACATGATTTTCCAAATTTTGAAAATTAAAAAACTGAAAAGTGTGGCGTGCATATGGGGATATCTTTACCAGCTTTGCCCATTCTTTTTTTTAAATGGCTCTAGCTCATTCAGATTAGTTGATGAATGTTTGTAAACAGCAATTTTCAAGTCATGCTGCAGATTCTAAATGGGATTTAGGTCAGGACTTTGACTGGGCTATTTTATCACATGAATATGCTTTGATTTAAAACATTCCATTGTAGCTTTGGCTGTATGTTTAGGGTTGTAGTGCTGCTTAAAGGTGAATCTACTCTTTAGTTTCAAATCTTTGCCCTGTATTTAGCTCCTTCCATCTTCCCATTAACTAATCAGCTTCCCAGTCCCTACTGAGGCAAAGCATCCCTACAGCATGATGCTGCCACCACCATGATGGTATGTTCAGGTGTTGACTTTCCTCCACACATATAATTTGACATCTACACCAAAAATTAATTTTGGTCTCATTTGTCCAGAGCACCTTCTTCAACATACTTGTTGTGACCCCTTTATAACTTTTTTCAGCCTGCAAATGGGACTTTTTATCGCTTGTTTTCAAAAATGCTTTCTTGCCATTCTGGCATAAGAGCCACATTTGTGGAGTACATGACTAATAGTTGTCCTGTGGACAGATTCTGCCACCTGAGCTGTGGATCTCTGCAGCTCCTCCACAGTGACCTCGGACCACTTGGCTGCTTCTCTAATCTGTGCTCTCTTTGTCTTTAAGTGGATGGTCATGTTTTGGTCAGTTAGCAGTTGTGCCATACCCCTTCCATTTATGGATGATGGATTTAACAGTGCCCCCTGAGATGTTCAGAGCTTGGGCTTCAGTGCCTTGCGAAAGTATTCGGCCCCCTTGAACTTTTCAACCTTTGCCACATTTCAGGCTTCAAACATAAAGATCTAAAATTTTTATTTTTTGTGAAGAATCAACAAGTGGGACACAATTGTGAAGGGGAATGAAATTTATTGGATATTTTAAACTTTTGTAAAAAAAAACAAAACTGAAAAGTGGGGCGTGCAATATTACTCGGCCCCTTTACTTTCAGTGCAGCAAACTCACTCCAGAAGTTCAGTGAGGATCTCTGAATGATCCAATATTGTCCTAAATGACTGATGATGATAAATATAATCTACCTGTGTGTAATCAAGTCTCCGTATAAATGCACCTGCTCTGTGATAGTCTCAGGGTTCTGTTTAAAGCGCAGAGAGCATCATGAAGACCAAGGAACACACCAGGCAGGTCCGTGATACTGTTGTAGAGAAGTTTAAAGCCGGATTTGGATACAAAAAGATTTCCCAAACTTTAAACATCCCAAGGAGCACTGTGTAAGCGATCATATTCAAATGGAAGGAGTATCAGACCACTGTAAATCTACCAAGACCCGGCCGTCCCTCTAAACTTTCATCTCAAACAAGGAGAAGACTGATCAGAGATGCAGCAAAAAGGCCCATGATCACTCTGGATGAACTGCAGAGATCTACAGCTGAGGTGGGAGAGTCTGTCAATAGGACAACAATCAGTCGTACACTGCACAAATCTGGCCTTTATGGAAGAGTGGGAAGATGAAAGCCATTTCTCAAAGATATCCATAAAAAGTTTCATTTAAAGTTTGCCACAAGCCACCTGGGAGACACCAAACATGTGGAAGAAGGTGTTCTGGTCAGTTGAAACCAAAATCCAACTTTTTGGCCACAATGCAAAACGATATGTTTGGTGTAAATCAACACACCTCATCACACTGAACACAACATCCCCACTGTCACACATGGTGGTGGCAGCATCATGGTTTGGGCTTTTCTTCAGCAGGGACAGGGAAGATGGTTAAAATTGATGGGAAGATGGATAGAGCCAAACACAGGACTATTCTGGAAGAAAACCTGTTGGTCTGAAAAACACCTGAGACTGGGACGGAGATTTATCTTCCAACAAGACAATGATCCCAAACATAAAGCAAAATCTACAATGGAGTGGTTCACAAATAAAAGTATACAGGTGTTAGAATGGCCAAGTCAAAGTTCAGACCTGATTACTATTGAGAATCTGTGGAAAGAGCTGATAACTGCTGTTCACAATCGTTCTCCATCCAACCTAACTGAGCTCCAGCTGTGAGCCAATGAAGAATGGGCAAGAATTTCAGTCTCTCGATGTGCAAAACTGATAGAGACATACCCCAAGCGACTTGCAGCTGTAATCGCAGCACAAGGTGGCGCTACAAAGTATTAACTTAAGGGGGCCGAATAATTTTGCACGCCCCACTTTTCAGTTTTTAATTTTTTTTTACAAAAGTTTAAAATATCCAATAAATTTCGTTCCACTTCACAATTGTGTCCCACTTGTTGTTGATTCTTCACAAAAAATTAAAATTTTATATCTTTATGTTTGAAGCCTGAAATGTGGCAAAAGGTTGAAAAGTTCAAGGGGGCCGAATACTTTCGCAAGGCACTGTACAATTTTAAAACCTAACCCTGCAACCCACTTGCTACGACTTTATCCCTGAGGTGTGATTTTTGTTTTTATTACACTCTTTGTTCACTCTAACAAACCTCTGAGACCTTCACAAAACAGTTCTAGTTTTACTGAGAATAAATTACATAAAGATGTACTCTATTTATTAATTTGGTGACTTCTAAAGGCAGTGGGGTCCACTGAATTTTATTTAGGGTTATCAGAGTACAGTGGGCTGATTACTTATGTATTACTATGTATTTTAGTTTTTTAATTTACAAAAGTTTGAAAGACACGTATCCTTTTCCTTATACTTAACAAATCCTTGCTACTTTCTGTTGATCTTTAATATAATATATCAATAAAATACATTTAAGTTTGGGGCTATAACATTTGAAAATGAAGGAAATTTCAAGGGGTGTGAATACTTCTTGCAACCCACTGTATGTTCATACATTAGAGTCAGTAACTGTCTTTAGTGTTGACGAGATTTACAGTGAAGAGATCCAGAACTGACTGTTTCCATTCATTATCCCTACTGACTGCTTCCCTACATTATCCCTGCTGGCTAAATCCCTACATTTTCCCTACTGACTGCTTCTCTACATTAATTGGTTCAATTAAAGAAACACTCTTCCAGCTAGCAAAGATTACAGAAATTATTAACTATACCGTTAAAACTGCAACATACAGCATGTAGATATACAATATATATAATAGAGTTGAGACCCTGTGTGCTAGGGTGCCCAGGAAATTGGGAGAGGCTCGTGTTGTAGGTAAGAGGTACACTGAAACATTAGTAAGGAAGTTGGTAACTGGCCCAAGTGTTAAGAGGGTGGATAGGGTGAACAAGCAATGGAGAGTACAACCCCAAGCCGAGGGATTTTCTTCTTATGCCCATAAATAGGACAATGCTACAGTGCTGTCAATTCCATCTAACTAATGAAAAATTGGTTGAATTCTGGATATAAAGAATTTTTTTTGTATTTTTTTCTCAAGTCATTGTCAACGTGAAGAAACCTTTACAGCCAATTCAAATGAGTTGTAAGCAGGTAGCGCTGGAAATGTTTTCACTGTGTTCACAGCTTGATATACTGATCAGAGGAGAAGTCCATCATGTAAGTACAGTTCAACTGAGGTACACTTTTAGGCTATTCTGTTCTAATACATCATTGGTTTTGATTACTAACTAATGGCAGGAAAGAAACTTTCTTACTGTTTATTTCATATACGATGAACTTATTATGTGGTTTACCTGGGAGGCATGTGCCATGGCTGTTGTGGGTGCAATAAGCCACTCTCACTGCTGTATGTGAAATCCATGTAAGATTCTAAAAATTAAGTTATATATAACATACACTGTGAATCATAACAGAATTGCTAAGTTTAAAGACCACATGTGGCCATTCGTGACATGTCTGTCTTAGTAAATACTTTTGCTTTCTGTTAATTAACAATTCTGGAGCATCGTTCCTAAAATCTCTATGTTCTGTAGTACACCCTGTTATTCCTCCTATAAAGTCATTATCAATCTGTCAGCTGGGTGTCACCAATTAGGGGTGTGTCTTTGCACAGTCTGACATTGTCCAGTCAGTGCTGGCAGAGTAAGGGCCGGTTCACACGGCTTATTCAAGCCGTAATTGCGGGACGGATTTCGCCCACAATTCCAGCTTGAATAAGGGGCGGGGGCGCTGCCCGCTGGCCCATAGACTTTCATTATCTTCGGCACGTATCCCGCCGGGATAATGTGCATGTCACTTTCTCCCCGCGGCGGATTCGCCGAGCGGGTAGGAGGGACGAAATCCATGGTTCTCTATGAGAACTGTGGATTACCGTAATGGCTGGGACGGATTCCAGCCGTATTGCTGTGCAGTACAGCGTGCAATACAGCTACAATCCGTGCCCAAAATAAGTGAATGGCCCTTAAGTGTGTACAGGGAAACACCTCTTTGGAAACTCAAACGGTAACACCCAGCTGATACAGTAATACATTTCTGGAAGGAATAGCAGGGGAACAGCACAACACAGAGTAAGAGGGAAGATGCTGCAGAATTATTGCACAGGGAACACAAGGATTTACTAAAGCAGTCATGTCCAAAATCAAAACCTTTAACCATTTGCTTGCAACTGGAATCATAACTTGAAATTCCTGGACTCCAATGCAAAATCTGTAAATCTATAAATTTTGATTACAACACAGCTCATCTGGGGCAGAGGGACTTTTTGGGTCCTATTTGATTCGGGGGTCAGCCTCAATCTGTGCACTTTCTAAACTTTGTCTTATAAAGGGGCAAATGGCTTGAAAAGTGAGTTGCGCTGAATTGTGCCATCGTTCTAATGTTTCTAATCTTTATATATATATATATATATATATATATAATATATAGTATATATATATATATATATATATATATTTGTGTGTCTGTTCTTCACATCATTTCTGCCTGTATCTTTACTGTTAATAAAACTGTACAACTTTATTAATAGTTACAGGAACAAGTTGCGGACGATATGATCACTGGAGAATCTGAAATATTTCACACATTAGGTGAGATCTGTAATAAGTAAAATACTATTTGAATATGTTATGAGCTTGTTTGCTTTTTATATCTGTTTGGCATTTGGTCAGATGTGATGTGAAATGTGACGTTTACTATTTTACTATAAAAGACACAAAACAAAGTCAAAATAAAATGTATAGTAAAATAGAAAAATAACTGAATAATTTTTCCTCCAATTTAGGCTCAGAGCTTGTTGAGGGGATGAAGGATTGTTTAAGTCACTTACCAGTGCCAGTACCATGCCTAGAGGTGAATATTACAATAATACCATATACAGTATTCACTTAAAGGGGTTGTCTCACTACAAGGATTGCTTTTTATGTTAAAGATCTTGCAAAAACAAGTCACTTTGCAATATATGTCCATTAACATTGTCCTACCTATTCCTAGATATCCCCTCTTGTATGGGCTGCATCAGCTCCTCAGGTCACTATAGCTACAGAGCTGTTTGATCTCTCCTGATAGGCTACCAGTGCTGGTTGCTATAGCAACAGACCTGGCTTCTACTGCAGCCTAGTAGAAGCCAGTAAACACACCCCTGAATTCAAAATGAAACCAAGAAAGCAGGAATGAGGTAAGATGAATCAATGTAGTGAGACAACCCCTTTAAAGCAATCTGCTGTCAATTTTTATTTTCACTATTTGAAACAAGACACTGATACATATTCTTTTCTTTTAGCCATTTTTATTTTCTGATTTTAGATTTCTCAATTTTGTTGCCTGTATATGATTGTGGGGACAGTCAACTTACCTGAGCTGCTTTTAACAGCATTTAGAGAGATGCTTTACAGCAGCTTCATGGGTATAGGAATCTGTGAACAGGACCAGACCCACTGACTTCTATAGAAGAGTTTTCTAGGCATGATCTGTGACCTGGGAAGAGTTCCGTGTGCAGGGAGAGGATCAGCTGTGACTATCTCCTATTGTGACTGGTGGATCCTGTGTTATCTATACACATTGGTTACTAAAGATGGCTGAGAGCTTGATTAGAGCTGTCAGTTTCCAAAGGACCGTGTTGCTGAAGCGCTTCAGCAACACGGTCCTTTGAAACTGACAGCTCTAATCAAGCTCTCAGCCATCTTTAGTATCTTCTATCCTTGGCGTCCCTTGTGGAGCCCTGAGCGGGAACGTGCCGGAGCAGCTATATCTCTTTTGTATTGGCGAAAGGTGCCAGACATACGCTTATGCGAGCTGTACCGTGGATCTATACAGCCACAAAAGGTGAGCACCTGACCAATTGTCCTCGTCACTAATTTGTCTTGTAAAGAATTCAACTGCGCTCTTTGTCCTCAGCTACATATGTTCACCTAACGATACGTAACGATCGGAGGGGAACATCTATCTACTCATCTATACACATTGATGTCACCTTTCAGTGTAATCCTGCCTGTACTGATAATGAGGATACTGCTTAAAAGTTTTCTCTACAGAACAGGAAGTGTCAGACTTTTCTTAGGTCTAATGGACAAAGTGAAAACTACAGGATTTCTTAAAAATAATTATATGGATAACGAAAAACAAAAACACAAGCAAAAATTCTTAAAAATGTGTTCAACATAAAAACATGAGTTAAACAATAGGTCATTTTCTGATGACTCATTCTATAATGACCTTAGGTTATATTTACAACTTACAATGCCAGAGACAGTGCCGACTGGTGGTGCATTTGATTGATGCAGATAGACAGTATGTGCATTTCACTGCTAAAATTCCTGTAAATCCATGCCTCACATGGGAGACAAGTATTACTAATCAATGAGTGTGGTGTAATTGAAGTGCATGCTCTGATTGGATGTTTAGGTTTAGGGGAAGACTGTTCTTGAGGTGAACCCCAAACTGGCTTAGGTAGTCTTGCAGGCCAAGCAATGCTGTCTAGGAAAAAGGTATCTAAATTAGTTTTCCTGTAAAAGGAAGAAAGCTGTCTTCCTAACGCAACCTAGTAGCACACTACAGTCCTTCATGTCTTGTATTGCTCTTTACCTGCACTGCCAAAGTGATTCACATCTAGTAGAGCTTTCTGAATTTTAGATACCCCAAAAGACAAAAAAATATAGCAGTGCCAGCTAGTCCTAAAGCCCATGCCAACATTGAATTCATGAAACATTGTTTTACATCAATTGTTTTACTGCTAGTTTTTACACAAGCACTGTAAAAAGTTGGCAGTAATGCAGCTGAAATGTTTGTTGAATTTAATGTTGACATGGGTTTTACTGCCAGCTACTGTATTTTTTTCTCTTTTTGGGAACCTGAATTAGAGCCATAACAGCTGGCTCCAGTGTCTGTCTGTTGTAACAATAGATTTTTCTGGTTTTTTTTTATATAGATCAGTTGAAGCTGCATATTTTCCTCAATCTTCATTTTATAAAAGTTTGCGATGAAATTTTGGGACTTCAGAATCGGTTACAAATTAATATTGTAATATAAAAGACCATTGTATATTCAATAAGACCATATATTGCCAACATATGATCAAATCCCAACACTGTCAGGATCTAGTCTAGGATAAATAGCTTATCTGAACTAAGTCATAACTAGCTTTGTTACATTATGAATTCGTTCGTTCACAATGGTCACTATGGCTCTATTCACAACAAGTTTCTCATCCCCCATTCAGGGTGTCTGTCAGGATAGATCCTGTTTTCGTATCCAAAGCCTTTACGTTTGGTAAATAGGGTACAGTCGATGTAGTCCAATTCAGACTATACTTGCCCTATATATCTCTACTCCCTTATTACGGCACTACCGGGGTATTCATAAGGATACATTTTTTTGGTTAAATCAATTTTTTAACCCCTTAAGGACCAAGCGTTTTTTTTTGGTTGACACGTTCATTTTTTCCTCCTTGCCTTCTAAGAGTCATAACTTTTTATTTTTCTATTTACAAAGACATATAATGGCTTTTAGTTTGCAGGACAAGATGTACTTTCGAATGGTGTCATTTACCGTACCATAGAATATACTGGGAAACCGCAAAAAAATTGTAAGTGGGTCATAATGTGAAAAAAATGTACTTGTGCCACGGTTGCAGTTTTTTTTTTTTTACGCCATTCAGTCTCCGAAATAAATGATGTGTTCTCTGTATTATGCAGGTTGATGTGATTCCGGAAACACCAAACATGAAGGGTTTGCATTATGTTCTAGTACCATAAAAAAAAATGTATATTTTTGAAATTTGCGCCACAGTGCCATTTTCGGCGACCAATAACTTTTTTGCATTTCCACCTATACACATGAGTGAGGGTGCATTTTTTGCGGCCTGAAGTGTACTTTTTATTAGTACCATTTTGGGATAGATTCAACTTTTTTTTTAATCACTTTTATTTCAATTTTTAGGGGACCTGAAATGACTTAAAAAAAAAACACAATTTTGGCGTTTGGAACTTTTTTCTTCTACAGTGTTTAGCATACGGGATAAATTCTATTATATTTTAATAATAGATCAGACTTTTTTAGATACGGCAATACCAATTATGTGTAACTTTTTCTCATTGAAAAGTTTTATTGGATTTTCAAATAAGAACAAAACAATGGGGTAGAATAAAAATGACACTAGTATGACATGCGTAGAAATGAACAACGTCAAGCACAGGGCTCACAGAGTATATAAGCAAACATATGTACGATATATAGAGTACATACAAAAACATATTATTGTAACAATTGCAAGCATTCACTCGTGTTCGGCCGCCATCTTGGCCCGGCCTGGGGGACACTCTCGCTCGTGATCGCCGATTTGTAAACGGAACAGCCAGTCGACACAGGTTTCTCTTGAATCTGGCCCTCCGCCAGCTTTATTACTTCAACACAGCAAAAACATGTACAGCTACAAAAAAAATCCTAGCCGTCCAGCCCACTAACGTAAATGTACAGCTAGTCCCCTCCTATCAGTGGTCTGGTCTAATACCCAGCCCCACAAACATGTACTCACACTTGAGCAGGATAGCCCTTGGCCTGCTTCTCTCAAGCCTAGGGGGGAAGAATCTGATAACTCTCCTGTAACAAAGGCCTGCACATGTCCCCTCCACTGCCTGTGTACCACACTCCCCCTCTGGTATACTGAGACCAGGCTATTTACCAGACCTCAGCTGAGCAACTCTCCTAATACCACCTGAGAATTAACTCCTGTTACCCTTGCCATACTGCTACCTTTCTCACTAACATGCCATCAAGTGGTAACCCATACCTTGGTAACTCAGCTCTTTGCAGAACATCTAGTGGCGGAGAAATGCGATCTTCTAAGATCGCACCGCCACATAATCAAAAGTCATGAATGGTCCATAACTGGTAGACCCGAGATAAAATGTGAGTGAGCACCATCAGATGGGGGGGTGAAGGCAAAATCTCCTGAACCAGCATGAGAATGTGCTCTTGAGACCCCCTGATTGGTACATAAAGGGGAAAGAGGAGGGGAAAAAAAAAAAAAAACTCAAACCTGGCTATGTGTAAATTTTTTAATATTGTTATTTTTTTATTTGTAAAATGGAAAAAGGGGGGTGATTTGAACCTTTAATATATATATTTTTTACACTTTTAAATCTTTTTTTTTCATTACTGGGACAGGAAGTAGTAAAACAAAAACATGGTGGCGATGTAAGTCTTCACCCTGCTTCCAGCCGCCATGTTAACCTATCTGGGTCCCACGATCTTGGCGTGGAGGCCCTGATCAAAGTGAGGAACGGTGCCCGGCACCATTTCTCACTCATTTAGAGAAACTGTGTCTAAGGGGTTAAACGGCGTAGGATGGCACTGGATCCATCTCGTGCTGTAGCTAAGCAGGTGTTAGCTGCAGTTAAAAGCCATCACCCGCCGGGTGTGTAGCAGGATCACAAAGCCCCTTACCGGCACTAGGATGTAAGTTTACATCCAGTGTTAAGGGGTTAAAAGGAGAAGAGAACATATAAAATTTAAGGATATATTGTTACAGCAAGAAGATATAAACCTAAGGGTTGATACACTTGATAAAAATCAACAAGTATAAACTACAGTCTTATCTGCACCTATCAAGACTATATGTACTCAATTAAAGTGGACCGAAAAAAGTACAATAAACAAGAAAAATGCAAAAACAGAAAGAGATGGGGAGAGGAAGAAGGTAACCATAAGGATAATAAATTTTTATAGAGAGAATGAAACCATGTGTCTAAGGGTGCTTTCACATGGTGCGTTTTTGGTTCGTTTTTTTGTGCGTTTTTTTGCAGAAATGCACGGTAGTTTATGCTGTGTATTTCAGCAAAAAAAAAAAACGCACCCTGTGAAAGCACCTTAAAGTCTCTGGGAATTCATCCACAAGTGAAATTCGTTAGACACCTTAAATAAAATCCAAAGCTGCCGGGTGGTAAAGAACATTTGTTGAATGTAGTTAAGTCATTCAAAAAATGTGCCTAATGGCGAAGAGCCCCTCTGCTTCCAGTGTGCTGGTATTGTTTAAGAGGCAGCAGCCATTAAGTGTCTCAACAGCATAACCGGAAAATGTATTGATAAAAAAGAAAAAAACAAGTCTGCAAAGAGCAATATGGCCACATGTATGAAAACTGTCTAGGTCTAAAACTCACTTTGTTAGAAACAATATTTGGTTTTGTACATCAAAAAACCTTTTTGAAAAAAACGAGCATAGGTGCACACTGGTGTGGCAGCAACATACATACACATTCCAAAAACAGTCGCACACTGTAACGGCGGGGTAGTGGATCCCAGGACCACCGCAAAGCGATATAGTTAATGCACGCCCAGGAACGAATCTAATAGCCCCCATTTTCACCAAGCCCGCCGCAAAGGCGGGATGGACTTGCTACGGCGTGAGCTACCAGGTCGCCCCCTGACGTGAACTTGCTTGCGATGGCGCCGGAGGTGCAGCTGGTGCAGAGTCGTAGTCCCAGAAACCGTAGTCGTGGCCAGGCGAAGCTCAGCAGGCGCATGTTTCATGTCCGACAGACAGTAAGGAAGGTCAGGGCAGGCGCAGAGGTTCAAGTCGAGAAACGTAGCAAAGTCTGGTACACGTAGGGCGAGAATACACTTAGAAATGCTTTTATAGGCACAAGCAACATAGATCCAGCAAGGAGTATGATTGTGGACCGTGACTTAAATAGGGAACGCCCGCAATGAGCCATTAACGGGCATGGCCCTTTAAATCCCCGAGAACGAGTGCTCGCGCGCCTTAGGAAACGGGAACGCGCGCTTTGGCCGGCAGAGAGCGCGGACGGCACAGGAGCGAGGTCAGGTGAGTCCCCGGCAGGAGCGGACCCCCGGCTCGTTCCGCGCCACGGCGGCACCGACCCATGGGGCGCCCGGGGGGGCGGCTACGGGTGCGCCCGCGGCCCGCGGGCAGAGGAGCGGGGCAGGCCGCGACACACACTATCAACTAAAGGAACTATCAAAGGGGACATAGGAATTTTTGAAAAAGCATTTTCGCTATTAGATACATGTAAAAAAATTATTTTTTGAGGTTCTTAGTTCACATTTTTGATCAAACTGCTTAAGCCACCTCCCAAAACTTCACGAACCTCAATGCAGGTGGTTCTACACTATTTGTTACCTCGCTTTTGGGTCTTTCAGACCTACACACTTCAGGGAGTGAAGGCACCAGCTTCCAAGTACACTGAAATTTGATTTAAAAGCCTGTGAAGGTGGGTGGAGTGCAAAAAAACCAAATGGAGGCAGCCACTCCACCTTCATATAGCTAGAAACATACATGGTTTTGCACATCAAAAAACCTTTTTGAAAAAAACAGCATAGGTTGCACACTGTGTGGTGGGCAACATACATACATCATCCAAAAACAGGTAGCACACAATCAACTAAAGAAACGATCAAAGGGGACATAGGATTTTTGGGAAAAAAGCATTCTGCTATCTAGGATACAAGACCTGCATTGAGGTCCGCTTGACGTTTTCGAGGTGGGCTTAAGCAATTTTTGATCAAAATGGTAAAAAAACTAAGAACTCAAATTTGTTCATGTATCCTAGATAGCAGAAATGCTTTTTTTTAAAAAAAATGTCTATGTCCCCTTTGATAGTTTCTTTAGTTGATAGTGTGTTACTGTTTTTGGAATGTGTAAAACTCACTTTGTTGCCCATAGCAACCAATCAGGGTGTCCCTATCATTTTTCCAGAGCACAATATGAAATGAAAGGGGGGCTCTGATTGGTTGCTATGGACAACAATGTGAGTTTTAGACCTAGACAGTTTTCATACATGTTGCCCATAATGTCTCTATGTCTGGGTAGTCCTACTAAATATGGAAAAAAGATCCACCTGAGGATTGGCATCTCCACAAATATCTAAAGTAGCCGGACCAATTTAACATATTATTTTAGGTGTTCTATACCATCTTGATAATACTTACAATTCTTTTCCTGTGCATAACCAGAGATAAAGGATTTATGTGTCAGGAAATACATTTTAGAACAGTCTGATGGAGAAATGCAATGACCCAAATGTCATTTCCATTTATCTTGAAAAGATGGGGAAACCTCATCAGCTTGCTGCCCCTCAGTATCCTGTAGGCCAAGGAGACACGGATAGCAAGATTGAATACAGAGTCTTTCGAAAGGGAGAAGTTGCCTGTTATTAAGTTTTAGTTTTACCCTTCCTCTTCTTTCCTACGTACTAGAATTAAGTATTTAAGCTTGGTGTGATTCCTACCAAGATGAAATTCAAGGAAAGTGTGGTAAAGCTTTGGAAAAAACACTGGGGGATGGCGATAGATAGCGTCTGAAAATAATACAGAATGTGGGAAAAGACGTCTATCTTCAAAGCTGCCATTTGGACAAACCAAGACAAAGACATTTTAGACCAGGTAGAAAGATCATCTGAAAGAGACTTTAAACCCCTTACCGACATTTGCCGTACTCATACGGCAATGTCGGGTAGGGGTACCCGCAAATTGCCGTCAGAGCGCAGCAAGATCGCGGCATGAACCAGCGGTATATTACCGCTGGCATCAGCCGCATCCCCCACGCCGGAAACTGCGCTCCGGCCGCGGGGGATTAACCCCCCCCGATGTCGCGACATCGTGGTCGCGACAACGCGGCTAGCGGCGGAGGAGTGAGCTCCTGCTGCCCGCCGATCTCGGCGCAGTAAACGGCGCTGAGCGCCGGTACCGGTCTCGCTACCAACAGCCGGACCCGCTGATGACAGCATCCGGGTTGTCTGGTGACGTCACGATGCCCACAATGCATTTGTGTGCACATGAACAGACGGGTTTGCCATTGATGACCAGAAACAGCTATAAGCTGTAATGCTTATTTCCTATTGCATGAATGATCTGACATCGTTCATGCAATTCCCCCCTGGGAAAGAGTAAAAAGTATAAAAGTTAAAAAAAAGTGTATAAAGTAAAACACAAACACAAAAAAGAAAATAAAAACACGTACATCGCCCTTTTCCCCTTTACAAACGCCCAATCGCCCTAAAAAAGATCAAAAATAAATAAAGTATCCATATTTGGTAACGCCGCGTGTTAAAGCGACCCACCCTCAAAATCTGTCAGTTAATTAACCCGTACGTGAACGCCGGTAAAAAAACCCCCCAAAAAACATCACCGAATAGCCGATTTTTGTTCATCCCGCATGCACATAAAATGGAGTAAAAGTAATCAAAAACTCATATCACAGCAAAGTGATTGCAATTAAAACGTCCAGTTCAATCCCACAAAAAAAAAGTCCTTACACAGCTCTGTATACGGAAAAATTAAAAAGTTTCTGGCTATTAAATGATAGCGAAGCATATATATGTTTTTACACATAAAAACACCTTTTTTTTCAAAAAATTGTGCTTATCAAATAAACTAAACTACATAAATAGTAATCAGCGTAATCGTCTCACCCACAATAGAGTAAAACTACCTTGTCACGTATACTGCACGTTGAACGCTATTAAATAAAATAAAAAAAAAAAACACTGCTAGGATTGCAGTATTGTCTTCACCCTACCGTCCAAAAAACAGAATTTAAAAGCGATCATAAAGTCTTTTTCCCCCCAAAAAATTACCAATAAAAACGTCAACGTTCATCGCAAAAAAAAGTCCCATACAGCTCCATAAACCAAAAAATAAAAAAGTTATGGCTCTCAGACTGCAGTGATGCCAAAAAACGTTGTTTTTCCTTTTCAAATAAATGTGTTTTTATTGTGGTAAAAGCAAGTAAAACATTAAACTAATATACAAATTGGTATCGCTGTAATCGTATCAACCTGCCCCTGATAAAACTAGCATGTCATTTATACCGCACAGTGCCGCTGAAAAAAATAAAAATAAACAAACACTACCAGATGCTGTTTTTTGTACAAAAATCTTCACAAAAACCTTAATAAACAGTGATCAAAGCATCATATGCCCCCCGTAATGGTATCAATAAAAAACATCAACTCATCTCGTAAAAAACAAGCCCACAAGCAGCTCCATATGCAAAAAATTAAGAAGCCTATGGCGTCAGAATACGACAACTTAAAAATCGCAAACTTTTTAATAAAACTCGCTTCTATTGTGTTAAAGTAATAAAACATAAAAAAACTATAATAAAAAATTAATATCAATGTAAATTGTCCGACCCCCTTAGTAAAAAGTTATCTCGTCATTATCCCGTCATGGGCGAATACTGTAAAAATAAGCCCAAACAACAACGGCAGAACTGCGTTTCCCCTCCCTTTCCATGGCCCAATGCTAAAAAAAAATCCGAACACCTGTCGCCCAAAACACAATCAAAACACCCTTAGTTGAGATCTCTGGGGTTTGGATCCAAAATGGAGCAACTTATGGAAGGTTTTCACTGTTTTAGTACTTGGTGTGGCTTTGGAGATGCGACATGGCCCCACCAATACTGTGCCAAAAGCCAAATAGCGCTCCCTCCCTTGTACCCCTGCCATGCGCCCCAAACAGCATGTACACCCACATGTAGGGTATTGCCGAACTTGGAAGAAATGGCGTAACACATTTTGGGCTTTTTTTCCAAGATTCCTTGTAAAAATTTTTAATTAAACATTTTACAGCTAAAATTGCAGATTATTGGGAAAAAATAATAATTTTTTTTTATTTTCAGAGCCGAACGCTAAAAAAATTGTGAAACGCCTGTGGGTAGATATACTCACTACACTCTGGATATATTCCGTAAGTTGGTGTAGTTTCAATATGGGGTCCATTTTAGGGTATTTATTACGTTTTGGAAACCTTAGGGTTGTCCGCAAACCTGAAATGCCCCCTAAAAAAATGGTAAAAATGAAAATGAGACCCCAGATTCGTGTAGTTGCTCCTCCTATTCATGGGGCTTGTGGATGACCAAATAAGCACTAAGGGCCACATATGGGATAATCACCCCCACCCCCCCCCCTCTGAAAACAGGCAAATCTGGAATCAATATTAATATTGCATTTCCCTATCACATTTACCGATATCTTTCCAATAATGCATAAATAATTGAAAATCTGCAAAAACAGTGAATTATTGAAATTTCACTTCCACTTTGCCTTTAATTTCTGTGAAACACCTAATGGTTAATAAACTTTCAAAATGCTGTTTTGAATACTTTAAAGGGGTGTATTTCTTAGATGAGGTTCATTTAAGGGGATATCTAACATACAGGTCAATCAAGTCACCGTTAAACTGGACTGGTCCCCTCAAAAAAAATATGTAAAATTGCAAATTTTCTAGAAAATTTGTGAAAAATTACTACAAAATTTATCAAGCCCCCTAATGTCGAAAAAAAAAAAAATACATTTAAAAAAATGATGACAAACTAAAGCAGACATAGGGAAGATGCCAGTTATAAACTATTTTTAGGTTAAAAACTATCTGGCTTACATGCAGAAATTTATGAATTTGAAATTGGTAAAAATTTCACATTTTTCACTATAATTTGATATTTTTCACAAATAAAAAAGAATTTTTTGGACCAAAATTTCTTACTATCTTATAGCACAATGTTCACGAGAAAACAATCTCTGAATCACAGTGGGGGGGGGGGGGAGAGGGATAGGCTTAAAGGTGTCAAAAAGTTATTCTCACATAAAGTGGACACATGACAGATTTTCAAATATAGGCTCGTCAGAGAGGGCAAAACTGGCTCCGCGGTAAGGGGTTAAGAGGGACCAAAATTTAGGGAGAGAATCTTCAGGAATATTAACCCTTATATAATGAATATGCTGCTGTTGCCAATGAAAGAGAAAGGATGTACGAAGGCTGGAGGTTGTTGTCTGTGGGAGAGTTGTGTTTAAAATTTCAGATTTATGAGAGCTAACTTTAAAGTTACTATGAACCACAAATTTATGTAATTCTTGAAATTATTAGGAAATTATACAATTGGAGAGGATTCTATTCCAATTCTATTCTCTTAATGTTAGGATTCCACCTCAAGAGTTTCCATAAAAAGTACATAAAGAAACCAAGATAGGGACAAGAACCAGAGATAGGGACAAATAATCGGGTTCCATTTCTGCTAGAAAAAGAGAAGAAAATTTGCTGTTAACCCTAATTTGGGTCAGGAGGTGTAATAGCCATAATAGAGCCTAAAAGTATATTCCTTATCCTGATATGAGTCAATATCGCTCAAAGAAAATCCAAATTAACTCCATCAAAAGTCTTCTATGTGTCTGTAGAGAATAGGCATGTTAGGACTTTCTTAGACATCTTGTACTTCTCTACACTGTAAAATCCCCTCTTGATCAGTGTGTATAATAGAGGGGAATAGAGGTTTCAAACACAAAGCAATCATTTTAGCATATGACTTTAAATCTATATTAATGAGGGAGATGGATCTAGAATTCCAACAAAGGGTTAGATCCCTCCACGGTTTAGGGATGATCGATATATGAGCCATGAGGGATTGCAGGGCAAATGAACACTCTGAGGAAATCGAGTTACACGCCTTGAGAAAATAAAGAGCCAGAAGGTCTGACATAGATTTATAAAATCTAGAGGAAAGACTGAGCCCGGGCGCTTCCCATTTTTTACGTCTTTAATTGCAGATTGTTGTTCCTTACTGGTAATATCTGCTTCCAGATTTGTTCTCTGGTCTGGTGAAAGTGAGAGTAGTTTATTTTCCTCAAGGTATGCTTTTATATTAGCTTGCAAGTCTGAAGGATGGAGATCTTGGGAGTGTCTCTATATACCATAAAAAGAAAAAGAAAAGTTTCTTAATTCTTCTAAAATGTCTTTAGTTTATTTTTTTCCTTTACCAAGTGAGGGTGAGGAAAGATGCATTATATGGCCAGAAGCAATTCTGGGATGTAAGACATGAGATAACCAACTGCCCCTCTTGTCTCCATATTTGTATAAGCCTCTACAAATTTTAGCCCTTAGACAAAAAAAATTTTGATCCCTAACAGAAAACCTTGTCTAGTCTTCATTTTTTTGATTTGGACAGATCCAAAATGCCATTGTTTTTCATCTCCAAACTCTGCTTTAAAACAGGTTCTCTATTTCTGAAGATCTAGCTTTTTTAAGATGAGATCCACAGGAGATAACACATGCCTCTTAAGACACATTTTAGTGCTTCTTATTGTAAAGGAAGAGAAGTAGAATCATTCCCACTGTTATAGATTATATAAATGCATGATGGGAGTTATAGTTTCCCGACAGCTGGAGGCCGCGTTTTGAGGATGCCTGGTCCTAACCATATAATGGAATTAATCCCAGCCTGTATCGGAAAAAATCCAGGAGTTGAGTTGGGGAAAAAACAAGTAGCAATTTGAAACACTGAAAAGAAGTCCCAATCCTTCCATTATGGATGTAAGAGGCATCTACAACTGAAGGCCCTACTAAAGAACTCAAAAGTAGGAAAAAAATGTTTGTCACCCTGGATATTAGATACAATGTATTTATAGGGGGAAGTGCACGGACAGTTTCCAGGATCCGGTGAACTAAACACGTAGTCAAATTTCTAATTTAACCCCTTACCGACATAGGACGTATCCATACGTCCTGACGCCGGTAAGCGGCTTTGAAGCGGGATCGCAGCGATTCCGCTACATAGCCACAGGGTGTTAGCGGCTAATTGCAGCTAACACCAGGCGTTTACAGCGTGGGGAGGCGGCGCCGCCCGGCCGCCCCTGCGGTTTAACCTTTAGACGCTGTGGGGTCTAAATGAATAAAAAAAACGGTGAGCGCCCCTTTCCCCTCAATGAGATCGGGCCCCCAAGCAAAACTGGGGGGACCCGATCGTGACATGGCACGGGAAAGTTGTAAAGGTTCCACGCTCCATGTTTTAAATTTCCCCTGTTCCCGGCCCCCCAGGCAGGAAGTGGGGAAACCCCCATCTTATATACCAATGCATTTCTATGCAATCATTGGCTGTATTAAAAATTTGACCCCCCTGGGGTTTAGCACCATTGGGGACCAAAGTGAAAAAAAAAAAAGTAAAGTTTAAAGTTAAAAAAAATTTAAAAAAGTATTAAAATTTCAATCCCCCCCCTTTTCAAATTTTATAAATAAAAAAAAAAAAAAAATAATAAAAAAGTGAAACATATTTGGTATCGCGCCGTCCAAAAAAGTCCAATCTATAAAAATATAACATCATTTATCCTGTGCGCTGAACGCCGTAAAAGAAAAAAACATTCCAAACGCCAAAATTGCGTTTTTTGGGGTCATTTTAGTCCTAAAATTAAATAAAAGTAAAAGTCGCATGCATTCCAAACTGTACAATAAAAAAGACATTCCCCACAAAAAACACCCCACTGCGCCCATGGGTTAGTACAAAAAAGTTATTGGTCGCACAAAATGGCGCCATGGTGCAAATTTCAAAGACAGTAATACAGATAACACATAATTTTTTACCGAAGAATGAACTCTGGAAAAAAATAAACTCCTGCAAACATGGCGCAAGTACGTTTTTTTCACATTTTGCTCCACTTAGAATTTTTGGCCGTTCCCCAGTATATTCAATGGTAATATGAATAACACTATTAGAAAGTACATCTTGTCCCGCAAAATAAAACACCTCATGTGTCTATGTAAGTAGAAAAATAAAAAAATTATGGGCTTTTCCCGAAGGCAAAGAGGAAAAAAATTTTGAGCCATATTATGACCGTCCATCAGGAAGGGGTTAAATATAGCACCATGGAAAAAGTATATTGTCTTAAAACTGTAATGTTTTATTTAGCGCCGATTAAAACATAGGGCGACATGTATGATCGGGAGTTGCGTGAAAATGGCGCCTCACCGATCCGAATCCCCTGTCGGATGCAGTGATGCGGTGTTAGGTGCAACCTTCACCACTTTCGGATGCGCCTAACATGAAGGGGCTTGCAATGGGCGCGATGTGGGCGTTCTGGGGCAGGATGCGGCACATTCGAATACTCCGAGGCATGTATGATCGCGGGTCGGCAAAGTACGGTGCATTGCAGCGCTCGACAGCTCCGACAGGCAGACCTAGTTGAATGTGGTCTAAATGAGCCGGAGGAGGCAAAGTGAAGCGAGAACGTAATGGAATGGGGCAAAATGTGCTCTAGGTCGACTGTTACAACAGTACACAGCTCTCAGCTCCGTGAGGCATGGATATGATTCCAAAAATCGTTTTTATTAAGTGTAAAACATTTTCTGAAAAAGAGCTGAAACCTTCTAAAAACATACATAAATAAAAATCACTAAACGCGTTTGTCGCCGTCACCGGCGCAACATCAGGAATTGCGATATAGAAAATTGCCGGGAAATACAGTAATTCAAATTCTGTAAGCGCTTCTCATTGGTCGGCATAAACCAGCCAATCAGAATAGGAGCGACAGTGAACCATTATAACCTATGGAGTAGTGTTGACCAATAAAATGAAAGGCGGGACAGTTCAAAATACAGTAAAAAAATGCAGAAAAAAGCTAATTGGTTGAACTAGCGGGTGCTTGGCTATCCCGGCCAATCAGCGCTTGAGCTACTTTGTCCCATTGTAGTCTATGGAGAGATGGGAGCACTGAAATCTCAGCTCCGTGAGGCATGGAGTATTAGTAAATAAATCTTTTTTATTAGGTGTAAAACATTACCTGTAAAAGAGCTGAAACCTTCTATAAACAAACACAAATAAAATCACTAACAACGCGTTTGTCGCCGTCACCGGCACAACATCGGGAATTGCGATATAGAAAATTGCCGGAAATACAGTAATTCAAATTCTGTAAGCGCTTCTCATTGGTTGGCAAAAAACAGCCAATCAGAATAGGAGCGACGAGTGACCCATATAAACCTATGGAGTAGTTTGACCAATCAAATGAAAGGCGGGACAGTTCAAAATACAGTAAAAAAGGCAGAAAAGAGCTGATTGGTTGAACTAGCGGGGCTATGCTATCCTGGCCAATCACGCTATGTAGCTACTTTGTCCCATTGTAGTCTATGGAGAGAATGGGGGGCACTGAAATCTCAGCTCCGTGCGGCATGGAGTATTAGTAAGGTGTAAAACATTCTCTGAAAAAGAGCTAAAACCTTCTATAAACAAACATAAATAAAAATCACTAACAACGCGTGTGTCGCCGTCACCGGCGCAACATCAGGTATAGGGATATTAGAAATTACCAGGAAATACAGTAATTCAAATTCTGAAAGGGCTTCTCATTGGTCGGCATAAACCACCAATCAAAAGGAGCGACAGTGACCCATTATAACCTATGGAGAGTATTGACCAATCAAATCAAAAGGCGGACAGTTCAAAATACAGTAAAAAAGCGAAAAAGAACTGATTGGTTTGAGCCCAGGCGGCAGATATTGAATCCACCAATCATATGAGTGCGTCTATTTTCAGTGGAGCAATCCGGGCTCGATAGAAGGGCTCCCTAAACGGTATTCCTGTCTACGGGAAATATTCAGGTACTGGCATTGGTAGGGGGGGGGGAGAGGGGCTCGTCCTAATGCAATCTGTAATTAAACTGTACATGGCAGAAATCAAATAAGACTCACAAAGTTGTACCGATGTGTATATAAAATATAAAATGAACAATAATATGGGGGTAACGAAAATAAACAAATAAAAATGAATTCATTGAATTAATTTTTACTTATTTTGTTAACCCCATATTTTATTTTATATAACTCGTACAACTTTGTGAGTCATTTTTGATTTTGCATATACAGTTTTATTACAGATTGCATTAGAAAACCCATAAGAGCGTCGCTCGTTCTCCCATTGGCCCAAATAATCGCGCCTCTTTTAACTGAGCCAATCACAAACAGAGCTCGCTCTGCATTTATTTTCCCCATAGAACTCTATGAGATAAGTAACTCACCCGATGATTGGCTAAGCAGGATGAACCCCTCTTCCCCCCAACCAACCACAGTACTAGAATATTTTCCATAGACAGTAATAACTTTTAGGGCGCTCTTCTATCACGCCCTTCTAGCTCCACTCAAAATAGACGCACTACATATGATTGGTGGATTCATATCTGCCGCCTGGGCTCAACCAATCAGCTCTTTTCTGTCTTTTTTTTCTGTATTTAGAACTGTCCGCCTTTTCATTTGATTGGTCAATACTTCTCCATAGGTTATAATGGGTCACTGTCGCTCCTATTCTGATTGATTGTTTTTTTACGACCAATGAGAAGCGCTTACAGAATTTGAATTACTGTATTTCCCAGCAATTTTCGATATCGCAATTCCTGATGTAGTGCTGGTTATGGCGACAAACGCGTTGTTATTGATTTTATTTATGTATGTTTTTAGAAGGTTTTAGCTCTTTTACAGAGAATGTTTTCCACTTAATAAAAACGATTTATTTACTAATACTCCATGCCGCACGGAGCTGAGATTTCAGTGCCCCGATCTGTCCATAGACTACAATTGAACAAAGTAGCTCGTGCTCTGATTGGCTGGGATAGTTAAGCCCCCACTAGCTCAACCAATCCGCTTTTTTCTACCTTTTTTACTGTATTTTGAACTGTCCCGCCTTTTCATGTGATTGGTCAATACTTCTCCATAACTTATAATGGTTCACTGTCACTCCTATTCTTATTGGTCGGCATAAACCAGCCAATGAGAAGCGCGTACTGAATTTGATTTACTGTATTTCCTGGATATTTTCCATATCCAAATTCCTGATGTTGCGCCGTTCTTGATTTTTTGTTAGTGATTTTATGTATTTTTTTTTTAGAAGGTTTGAGCTCTTTTTCAGATAATGTTTTACATGTAATAAAAACGTTTTTTGATTCATACTCCATGCCGCACGGCGCTGAGAGCCGAGATTTATTTCTTGAGCGATCTTATATATTTTCCTTTAATTTTAAATGATCCACTTTTTCACTACATTTATTCGCCTTTAAACAGCTTTGATTTTTCACTTTATTCATTCATTCATTCATTTGAAAGACAACTCTTTTTGCTATTCACTAACATGTTTAATGATTTTTCGCTTTTTTCCAGCCTCGAATCGGAATACATGTTAGGTGCAGTCCCTTCTGTGCCTAAGTCCCGCACTGCGCCTCACACACTGGCGAGGCGCAGGGAACTTTTCACCACATGTATGTGCGCACCTCCTCGGATGGCGAATCTTAGGCACAGTCCCGCACTGCGCCTCACACACTGGCGCGGTGGAATTTTACACATGTATGAGTGCACCTCGGGCGCCGACATACATGAGGCACAGCTTTCACATTCGAGTGCTCGAAAACGTGCGCTCCAACGCGGCGAGATTCATACAAGTCGCCCTTAGTGTCCACAATAACCAATGACTAAGAGAGGTTGTCCCTTGAAACGCGTCTGCTAGTTATAGATTTTGCATTTTAAATATTTTGGGGACACTTCGTTTTAATCGGAGCGAAATAAAACATTACAGTTTTAAGTTAATATACTTTTTCTGTGGTGCTGGATTTGAATAACAAGTTTTACTACTAAGAGTCTCCTCATTCCCTGAGACATCAATAAAGGTATAGATGACAGATTACCTGAAGACGTATCCAAGTCCAGTTCCAAAGGCACATCGAAGTCTCCTTCCAGAATAATCGGCTTACATTTCCTGCCAAATTCTTGAGGATGTTCAGCACTACTTTCCTAAAAGAAAGCTGTCCCTGGTTAGGAAAATAAAAATTTGCAATGATTAAACTATAGGAGGCTATGGTTTTGCACAGAAAAAGAAAGCAACCCTGAGGATCAATGTAAGTATCCAGCACCTGAGAGCAGAAGGACAAATGGAAACCTACCAAACAGAAAAACACTTTTTTATGGTATTCCAACAGATACCATGAATGCTCTAACGAGGAACATGATGTGGATGTGCACAATAATGCAATTGATCTCATTGATCGATACTAAGAAGCTGACAGAAAGCAGATCACTTTGTGACTTTTTGTTCAAATAAACAATTCTGGAGTAACAAAATATCTGCAAAAATTCTAAGAAGCAGTCTTTAGTTATTTAAGATGTTGCAAATTTCCTGAGCTTTGTTCTACCGCTATGGGATTCTGTTAGAATGGAAATTATGATGGCAGTGCTGAAGCCATTAATTGATGGGTATTAATGGTGCCTGCTGGTCACCGTTGACCTACAGTGGGGTCTATTACATTTTGTTGTAGTGTCTGCCGTTTTAACAGACTGAATATCCAACAAAGATAAAAACAGCCAGATGACACATCAAGAAAAAAAACACATCTGGAATATACAGATTTTTAGACAAACTTTATTGAGACACCACATACATATGAAAAAACAAAACAAATTAAAACTATACAAAAACTCAAAACACACACTGGACAATTGACAATGTACATGAGATCAAATCCCAGCTACATGTTGTGCTATTTTTCCAATCAAAAATTGCACAACAGAAGTGTGAACAGTGATTCAAACATGGAAACTCTTCAGTTATTCTAGAAGTATGCTATTTAGCTGTGTTATATCTATAGTAATTATACACATAAATGACAAATACTTTCTGTACTAATTATGTCAGTCCATTTCTTATATCATAGAATGATAACTTCTTTTTCTCCTACAGGACTATCTTGACACTTCAGGGTTATCCGTCCTCTTCCCAAGAGTTGAGATATACATTATACACGAGAGACCTGTTGATATTTTAGAGAGACCTCCAATGGATGGTAAGGGTCCAGGAGCCAGAAGGTTAGGATAGCATTAAAGCCATTGCATTTGTTTTATGGCTTCTGTTATAAAACAACAGTTTATTCTTTCTTACAAAAGTATGAAAAATATGTCAGATTATTTTACCCAGAGGCACAGCTTTAAGGTCCTGGGCCATGATGCAAAATCTGTTGCAGGAGTGACACCCGCCTACTATGGGTCAATACTGGTAACTTGCACCAGTGTATTTGGGCCATCTCAGGCACCAGGACACAAGTGTTAATTTCACCTATGCACACAGACCCGGGTGTGAACTTCACCCATTTTGCTTTCTTCTCTTTGTACCTTATCACACTTGCTTGCTTTTTATTGTTTGTTTTATGTTATTTTGCTGAGGATTTGTTTCTCCTCAACTGTTTGAAATAAAAAAAAAACTGTATTTAGGAAAAAAAAAGCCAAGATCCGAATAGCACATATGACATGTTATAAACATCAAGAGTATTAGGAATTGATGTGAATGGAGAGAGATGTGCATGTGCCACCAGTTCTACCATCCCTGTGGCCACCACTGACACAGACCAGCCAGGATTGACGTCAGATAAGAATTTCCCTATAAATTAATGAGGGCACTTTTTAGGTTCCACTTTTCTGAGTTCAGGACCTTACTCTTCTGCACTAGTTGGTGCACCGCCAGTGATCCACAACTAGGTTGGCCAGAGATGAAAGCGTACATACAGCCAGGGAAAGATGCATGGTCAATAACGCATATATACACATATACAACAAAAACACACAGATCGACTCACACATACCATATAGGCCTACACTGAGTGGCAACATCAGTTTTCTAGATTCTGAAATTGTGTCCCCTTCTAGCCCCCTCTTCCGGAACCCATAGCCCCACAAACTCACATTTATATTTATAGCATTTTAGTATTCAGGATCTAATATTTCCAATTATTTATCCATGTACTAAATCACTAATCATTCTGCCTTGGTAATGCAAGGTAAATTAAATATCATAGGTGTATACAAAAAATGAAGCGGCTAAAAAACAGTTATGTGTAGGAGCTGAAATGTTGCTTATGAGAACATGGGTGAATTTATTCACACATTTTGGAGACGCTGGAGAGCTGCTACTTTTTTATATCCATATACACTGTGTGCAGAATTATTAGGCAAAAGAGTATTTTGATCACATCATCCTTTTTATACATGTTGTCCTACTCCAAGCTGTATAGGTTAAAAACCCAAATACCAATGAAGTAAATCAGGTGATTTTACTCTCTGTAATTTAGGAGGGGTGTGGTCTAATGACAAAACACACCCTATATAAGGTGTGCTTAAATTTTTAGGCAAATTTTCCTTTTTCCTTTTGGCAAAAAGGGGGGGGCAGAAGAAAGGGTTTTTACGGACTCTGAAAAGTCAAAAAATTGTGAGATGTCTTGCAAAGGGATGCAGCAGTCTTGAATTTTCCAAATTTTGGGAAACATGATCACCGAACAAACAAGCCCTTTCATGGCAAAAAAGCCAACAGGGTCGCAAAAAAGTGTGTTGAAAAAAAAAAGGGGCAAAAATAAAATGGGCCCCTGATTGTAAAAGAATGCAGGTAGTGGGTCCGCCCGGACCACCGCAAGCGTTGGGGGTAAGGGCCCTAACCCGGGACGGAATCTAAGGGAGAACCCCGGGTTTTAAAAAAAAGCCCCCCGCAAAGCGGGATGGCTTGCTGGGGGCGGGAATTTCCGGTCGTCCCACTGGCGTGCTTGCTTTCGGTGGCAAAACCCGGGAGTTCTTTTTACAAATCGTGAGACGTAGGCGGAAATTTGGGGACAGGGGGAGGCGGGCCGGGGTTTGTGGGGCAAGCATTTGGGCCCAAGAAGGTTCGGTAACGGAAATCAGGAAAAAAAGGCAGAAAAACTTTCTTGAAGGGGAGTAACGACTAAAGATCCGGCAAAAGGGGGCCCGGGAGGAAGGGGGTTAAATTTGGGTAACCTCCGCCTTAACCATTAATGGGCGTACTGCCCCTTTAAATTTTGGAGAAAACGGCCGGGGCAAGCCGCTCCGGGCCCGGGCCCGGAGGAATTTGGGGGACGGGGGGCCCGGGGAGGTAAGCGGGGAGCCGGGGGCCCCAACCCCCGGGGACCGGCAGGGGCCCCCGGACCCCGGGGGTGGCCGAAACGATTTGCGCCCGCGCCCGGGCGGGCGCGGGAAAAAATGTGACAGCCCCCCCCCCCCCGGGGGCCCCTCCCCCCTTAGGGTTTCCGGGGGAAACCCCGCAATATGAGCCCCGGGTCCAGGATTTTTTTCCAACATTTTTCCCATGATCTCTCCCCCGGGCCCGAAACCCCCCAAAAACCCAAAGAATTGCCTTTTTCCCCCCCTAACCCCCCTCATGGCCAAAAATCTCTTTGCCGAAAATTTGTTGGAGGTACGGGACTTGGGGGGAAAAATTTTCTGGAAAAGGGTGGTTAAAAACCAAAACGGGCCTTCGGGGGGAAAACTGAAAAAAATTTAGGGATCCCATGGTGGGTGGGAGTCGGAGCTTTTTAAAAATACGGGATTAATTCGGCTCAGGATTTAAAGGCCCCAGAAGCGTGGGCCCCAGCTTGTACGGGGGTTTTTAAACCCCCTGAATTTTTGGCGGAAGCCGGGCTTTGTTCTGGGGGGGTAAAAAATTGGGATCTGGTCTCCTCTTTTTTTTTTCCAACCGGCCCTTTCCATACGGGCAGCAGCCGCTCAGGGGACTGATGATTTCTCCCCTCCAGATCCCCGATAATCGTGGCCCGGGGCATCTACAGGGGGACCTCGGAGGGGGGGGGAAAGGGGAGAGGGGGGGGGGGGGATGCCGACCAAAAAACAAAAAAAAAGGGAGACGCGCCCGGGAAGGGCCCCAAAAATTCCATGATTTTGTATGAAAATTTTTGGGCCCGGGGAGGAGGTCGGCCCAAAATATCCTGGCGAGCAAAAACAAATGACGAAAGTAACGGGCCCAGAATCTGTTGACCCCCTCAAACCTGCCCGTTAGTTTTCGGATTTGGATGAAAAAAAGTCTAACATCCCCGGCAATTGGAGCAAAAGTGCCGCCAGAACTTGGAAAACAAAAACTGAAACCCCCCGATCAGAGACGAGGGTGCGGGGGCAGAACCGTCAGGGGGAAAAGATGTAAACTAAAGAACGGGGAAGGCAAAGGGTTTTTTGGGGGAAGGTCCCCAGGAAAGGGGGACGAAGTGTAAACATTTTCAAAAACCTATCCGAAATGCCCGATCACGGGGGAAAAACCCGAATGGGAAAGGAAAGGGCCCGGTGAGAAATCCATCGCCACATGGGGCCCAAAGGGAGTACGGGGTGAAAGGCGGGGGGTCGACCCGCCCGGGGGGGGCCATGGCGGGGCCCCTTTTTCCCGGGCACAATTTCCCACAGGCAATCCCCCCAAAGTCCTTAAAATTTTTAAAGGGCCCCTGGCCCCCAAAAAAACCAAAGAAAAAATTTTTGGAAGCCCCTGGGGGGCCCCCATGTCCCCCCAAAAAAAAAGGCGGGGGCCCCCCAAATTCGGGATTCTTTTTCCCAAAGTGAGGGCCAAACTTTAGCTTGCCAAAAAGGTATTGCCGAAGGGGGGAATTTCTGGGGGATCGGGCTTTTTTCCCCCCGGGGGAAAAATTTTGTGTTGGGGTTTTCGGCCCCTCCCCAGTGACCCAAAATGCGGAGAGAGAGCATTTCGCCCTGATGTTTTTTTACTCAGGGCAAAAATGGCCCCCGGAAGTAAAAATCAAAGAAAAAAAAAAAGCCACCTTGTTGCCGGGGTTTGGGGCCCTTGGGCCACTGGAGATACTGAAGTTTTTTTGGGGATCCGTAAAATTACCTCGAAAGGATGACGAGCCCCCCTCAGAAGAGGGCCCCCACTCTTCCAGGGCCATTTTTGATTGCGGGGTAATTCTCGGTCCCCCAATAGCATAGTTCCCATCCGCCCCGAGAAGGGCTTTGGGGAAGAACCCGCAGGGGATGGTTTCTCCCCCTTGGGGGCCTTTTTGAGTAAGGAAAGCTCCCCCCCACAGAAGGGCATCCACCTCCAGAGAGAAAGGCTTCTTCCCGGGGCAGGGGGGTGAAGTTTTGGTGCAGAAGCAAAGGCCGAAATTCAAATCTGAAAAGGCCTTTTTTGGGCCCCCGGTGCCAAAACTTTGGGAATTTGCCCCTTTTTTTCCCTTTTGGGGGCCCCCAATAGGACCAAACCGAGTAAAGAATGAGGGTTTTAAAAACCCCCGATAAAAAATTGCAAAGCCCAAAAAAAAAGTTTTAAAGGCTCGAAGTCCAAAAAAGGGCGGGGGCCATTTTCAGGTAGCCCACAGTTAGTGGGTTCCCTTTGTAACCCGGGGCCCCGAACGGTTTTTAAACCCAGGAAAAAACAGACTGGGTTTGGGGGAAAAACACACTTTTTCCCCAATTTTGGCGTACAAAGGGGGTTGTTTGGCCCAAGGTGTTGCGGACTAAACCCTACCTGTGATCGATGGGTCCAGGGGCAGGGGGGGAAAACCAGGGTGTCGTCCAAAGGGAAAAAAGATGCCACAGGGGTAAAAGAAAGGGCCCCCCGAAGTCGGGTTTTGAACCCCCTGAAAGAAACCCCCGGGGGCTTTGGCCCGGGCCCGGGAAAGGCAATTACCAGATACTCAAAAAATTTGGCCGCGGGGTATTGGGAAAAAGTCTTCCACTCATCTCCCTCACGGATTTGAAAGAATTTTTATTGGGCCCCCCCAGGGCCCAATTTGGAAAAAACCACCTTGGCTCCCTGTAAGGTCAAAGAGTTCCCCCCTTTTGTGGCAACGGGGGACCGGGTTTTTTTCAACCCCCGGGAATCTGGTTCGACCCCCCGGAATCATGCAAAGGGCGGAAGAAACCCTCCTTCTTCTGTACCAAAAAAAAACCCCCCTCCGGGGGGTGGGGAGGGCTTCGAAAAACCCTTTTTGGGGGTTCTTTTCCCGGGTATAGCCACATGGCCTGAGTCCCCTGGTTTTGGGCAACGGGTTAAAAAATCTGCCCCGAGGGGGATGGCCCCAGGAAAAAGGGGGTCAATGGGACAGTCTAGGGGCGTTAGGAGGGAAAGGGTTCCCGGGCCTTTTTTTTTCCGAAAAAAAACCCCTCCGCGTTGTCCCCCGGGATTTCCCGCGGGAAGCCCCGGGGAGGGCCCTGAATGAAGATGAGGAGGGGGGTAGCCCCCACTGGCCGCGGAAAATGAGAGACAGCGATTTGGCGTTGGAAACCCCGGTTGAACCTTTCCCCCGGGCTTCCTGGGGGAAGGGTTGGGGGATGGAGCTGGGAAAGCCACGGGAAACCCAAAGGGTCGTGAGGGCACCCGGGGGGGGAAAATAAAGGTGCTTCTCCTTTGTAAAACCCCTTTGCGGGGGACAATGGCTTGGGTTTCGGCCCCAATGGCCCCCACTAGAAACCCGCCACTCACGGAGGATATAACCCCGGGGGTTTCCAGAAAGGGTCACCGGAAAGGGGATCCCGGGGCACCAGGGCGGCGTGAATAAAGTTTTCCCCCGGGGGATTTCCGAGTCCAAAAGGGAGGGACCCCGAAAATTTAGCCCCGGCCCCCAAGAGACCTCAACCTCCCTAGTAAGGCGTGGAGAGGGAAATGTTCCCCCCTAGGGGCGCCTCCCCGACATAAACCCCGCCCGGGGGGCGTTTTCCCTGCCCCTGAGGGCCCAAGCGGGGAACCATTTCGAAAAATGGGGTCCGGGGTGGGAATAAAGGCACAAAATTTTTTTCGGGCCCCATTGGGGGGACAAACTCCGTTCGGGAAAAGATGTGCCCCCGGTCCCCCCCTTTCGGTTCTTCCGGGGAGGATCGGGAAATGGCAGTGTGGGCTTTGGAAAACCGGGAAACCAACAGGCAGCGGGATGGGGGGGCGGATCAGTTCCCGGGGAATTTTCTTGCCCCTCCGGGGAAGCGAAATCGATTTCCCAGTACCCCGGGGATCACTTTGCTGAGGGGGGACCGGGGTCTCTTGGGCCCCAGGGGGCGTCCTTAAACCCCCTTGGGCCCGGGCAAGCCCTTTTTTAAAGTGGCAACCCTAGTTCGGGGTCGTTTTCCGGTTTGCTCTGATGCCAGGGGCCGGAAAAAAGAACTCTCGCGCCGCCCCGGGGGTCACCCTGGCGAAGATTCAGTTGAGCCCGGGTTCTGCAGAGGATGCCCCTGCCGGGTCTTTAAAAACCTGGGAACCCCTGGGAAAAGGAAAAACCCTTTTGGGCCCCCCCGTCACCGGGTCGCCCCGGTTTTCCCCCGAGAGGGGTTTGCCCCAAACTAACCCTTTCCCCGGGCAAACAACTGACCCCGAAGGCCACCTTAAAACTTTTAGTGGGGAAAATTTACCCCCCCTTTAAACAAAAGTGCATCGAGCCCTGGGGAATAAATTCCCCCGCACAGTTTGGAGTCCCCGTCAAAATTGCAGGTAGGGTTTTAAAAGGGGGGGAGCCGGAAAATCCCGGGGGCTGGCAGGGGTCGCCCCAGGGGGAGGGGTCGGGGCTGTTGGGTTTGCCAGGGGCTGCTGCATATGGCGGAAAAAACTGGTTCAGCTGTGGGTTGTTGCGCTTGTTGAAGTGATTGTGGCCACTATGCCCTGAGATTTCCGGGTTCCCCTGGGCAGAGGGGACCTTGGGGGGGATCCATGGCCCCGGGCTTACTGTAACGAATGCAGGGAAATGCAATAACCCTGGGGGGCCCCCGCCCAAAAAGGGGGGGATGGGTTAAGCCGGGACCAGGGACCGGGAAACTAAGTAGAAAACCCCGGTTTTTTTTACCAGGCCCGCCCAAAGGGGGTGGACTTGCTGCGGCGGAGAACTACCATTTGTCCCACCCGGGGGTACTTGTTTCGTGGCAGCCAAGGCATACTGGTTTCAAAATTTGTGGAAAGTAGGCGAAATCGGGGGACAGGCAAGGGGGTCAAAGGGGAGGGGGCAAAAAGGTTTTGGGTCAAGGGCACTGGGAAACGAAAACGGTTCTGTACACCGGGAAATCAGGAAACATGGGAGAAGAAACTTTCCCCTTAAAAGGGGAGTAACGCACAAAAAAATTTCCGGGAAAGGTGACCCAAGGAAGGGGGTTTAAAAATTTTCACCCACCAACCAAACCCCAAAAATGGGCAAATGCCCCTTTTAAAACCTGGAGAGCCGGCGGGGCCGTGCGCCCAAAGGCGCGGGCACGCCCCGCTCTGGCCCCGGGGCCCGGGGCTTGGGGGACCGGGGGAAACGCGGAGAGGGAAGGGGGGAGCCGGGGCCCGACCCCCCCGGCGGGGGGGCCCCAACCCCAGGGCCCCCCGCACCCGAGGGGAGGGGCTGCGGGGCCCTTTGTGAAAATGGGTTTTTTGGAAAATCAACCCTGAAACTGCCAAAATGGGCCCTTTGCCACCAGTTTTTTGCCATTTTTTCAGAGCCTTTCAACAAATTCGGGGCTATCCCAAAAAAACAAGGTTTCGATACTCAGGGACATGGGGCAAAGGGAATTTTAAGGCAGAAAAACCCACCCCAAAACCCCGAACAAGAAAAAATAAGATAAAAAAACAAAAACTGGGCCAAGAAAAATCTTAAGACTGGGTTTTTTTGGTTTTAAAGGACTGATGGAAAAGGAAAGGGCTCCCGATGGGCCAAATGGATGGGCCTGAGGGGGATCGTTAAAAAGGGGAAAAAATTCCCCCCCCAACTCAAGGCGGCCCGCAAGGGGGGTGGGGAATGATATGGGCCCTTTTATCCAAGATGGGCTTTTGGGGCCTTTTCGGGTTGAGAAAGGAGTGAACTCAAATTCCCCGCCTTTGCCAATTTTTGGAAGACCCTTCTTCACCCCAGTGGTACAAAGGGAAAAAAAAAAGCGGTATCGTCAAGAAAAACAAATTTTTTTTGCAGGACAGTGCCCTTTACATTCATTTCCCAAAAAACTTTCCCCAGGTGGCTGGCCATAAAGGTCTAAAAGAAGAAAAAAAAATGAAAAAGGGGCCCCCCCGTTTTCCAACCCGATCGAACCCATAGAAACCTGGGTCCCCCCCCTAAAAAAGTGAGACCCACAGGGAGGGAAAACAGTCCACCTCTCTGAACAGTGTCTGGGAGGCTGAGGTGGCTGCTGCACGCAATGTTGATCGTAAACAGATCAGGCAACTGACAGAATCTATGGATGGAAGGCTTTTGAGGGTCATCGTAAAGAAAGGTGGCGATATTGGTCACTGATTTGGTTTTGGTTTTGTTTTTGAATGTCAAATGTTTATTTCTAAATTTTCAGTCGTTATATTGGTTTACCTGGTGAAACTAAACGAGTGAGATGGGGTAGATTTGGTTTTTTATTAATTTGGGCCTAATAATTCTGCACAGTAATAGTTACCTGCACAAACAGATATTCTCCTAAGATAGCCAAATCTAAAAAAAAAACAAAAACACTTCAACTTCCAAAAATATTAACCTTTGATATTTATGAGTCTTTTGGGTTGATTGAGAACATAGTTGATGTTCAATAATAAATAGAATCCTCTCAAATACAACTTGCATAATAATTCTGCACACACTGTATTCATGTGAAGCTGTGAGGTTTCTGAAGCTTGCACCCAGATCTTTTGAGGACTTAAACAGTGCCCCTCTTTTTTGTTTGAGTTGTACATTTTCATAGGAATACCCAGGACTGTCTTTTCCATTGGGCACACTAGACAGTTCCCTGGAGCCCCATAAGGATAGTGGCCCCAGGCATTCCGAGATATGGTGATATTTGTTCCACATATAGTTGTGTTATTTGGTAACTGTATAACCATCATTTAGAAATATATATAGAAACTTGTCTCATAGCTGTTTGTATGTATTTATATATTATTTTATATAAATACATCTTTATTCGTCCTTGAAACTTCTCTGTTTTTCAAACACTCAGAAACGAACCAGCAGCTCTGCAGACGCCTAGAGACAGATAATCATTAAAGGGGTTTTGCCAAGAAGTGATTTCCTCACCTAACAGGCTAATACTCCCTTCTTGAGCCTTGAAAAAAAGTTGTGTTTCTGTTTTTAAAAAAATAAGTACCTCCTCTGTGATGTCATCACTCCACCTTCCATGCACGTTCCTGAGGCTAATATTCAGTCTCTGTAGTTAAGCAAACATTGTTTGGCTAATCCACAGGGGATAACTGTATTGGGCACAAGCTATACGGGTTTTCTTCTCTTCCTCTTATCTGCTCAGGAGTAAAGATAAGCTCAGAGCAGGCAGTGTATCCTGAGGACAGACGGGGGTTGGGCGGGGGGGGGTGGAGGAGGGCTGAGCAGTGAGCATCTGCATGTTTACTCAGATAATTACATTACAACCAGCGGATTCTTTATACAGCAGACACAGCCTCTGACAGAAACAAAGCTAGTGCAGATACCCAGTAACACTGCTTTTTTTCTCACCCTCCCTTCAAAGTTTGTTTCTGTGTCCTGCCATCAGATAAGAAGTGCAAACAATGCAAGTGTGGTCAGGAGCTTGCCAGATCAGCTCCTGGTCTTAGCTAATGTAAACAGTCAGGAAACTAAGGGCATCTAAGTCAGGCTGCAGCTCTCAGAGGCTTCACTTTTTTTAATCACATATATTTAGAAAAGTGATTAAATACCCATTTTGGAGGATGCCACGTCAACATTAGATCGTGGCAAAACCCCTTTAAATATATCTGGGTTATTTCAGAGTGCATTTCTTCTGCCTAAAAATATATAGGGAAAAATTTTACTTCCCTTTGCAAAACATTTTTTAAAAAAATCAGTAAGGGCAAAAATCCACTACCCCAGCAAGGTTCCTCAAATTTAATAAAATCCCCGCGCTAAACAATCTCACCTCCCTCCGGGGCCCTTTTTATTGGGGCCCCCAAAACTTCTCAGGGCAGGGGGGTTCCCCCCTTAAAATTTGGGTTTTAAGTTTAAAAGGCCATGATTGGGTGTGTTTTTTGGATGGACAGAGGGATGCCCTGAAAAGGTTTGGGCTTAATTTTTGGGAAAGATTAGAGGGAAAGGCCTCGTGTGATTTCATGTCTTGGACAGGGGGCCCCGTTTCACTCTTTGTTCGGGGGCCCCTAAACCGTTAAAAACCCAACGAAATACCATTGAATGGCTACCCAAAACACCCTGGGTATGTACCATCTCTTTAACCCTGGGTTAAATCAAGCCGTTTAAATTTTGTTTTTTTTTTTTCTAAAAAGAAATACAAGGTCACAAAGGCAAACTTAAACAGGCCTTTTGGGTTTTTACCCAACAAATTGAAGATGAAAGTCAAGCACTTAGGAAAACCCTAAATATTTGCTCTCAGCTGTCGGGGGCTTTAATAAAATCATTTCTTTTCCCTATTTAAAATTACAATTCTTTATACCCCGTTAAGAAATCCACTATTTTTATCTTAAAAAACCCCGACATATTGCTGGTCTCCCTTTGGGATCTGAATCTGAGGAGACACAAAAATTCACTACCCCAGGATTGAAATTTATAGGCCTTTTTACCAATTGGGAAAAAGGGAAAGAAAGATCCCCCTCAAAAATTTGGCAAACAATTAAGGTTTTTATCAAAGGGTTGGGCCCACTACAAAAAGCTTTTTTAAATGTAGGGAAAAATTAAACAAGACTTTTTTTAACAAAAAAATCAGATATTTTCCTGGCCAGGGGAATTTTTAAAACTTTCTGAGTGTGCACCAAAGGGTTTCTTTTTACCCTCCTGCTTCCCCTTTCCCCCGTTAAAACAAAAACAGGGAGGATTTTCAACAGGAAGAAGGCCCGTTTGAGGGGAAACCTTGGGGTTTCCCCCTAACAAACCCAAAAAAATCAAATACTTTCTTTCACTATAGAAATTTCATCTCCTGCATTCATGTCCCAAAGCAAATTTGAAAAAAGCAAAAAAAACAGAAACCCGAAAGTTAAATACTGATAAGGAAAAACCCCCCAACAGGGGGTTAAAAGTGAAAACCCGGGAAACTGCTTTTTGGGTCTGTTTAAACAGCATGGGTTTTTCAACCCCCCCTTTAAAGCCCAGGCCCCCAAAAACCACTACCCCAAAACCCCAAATTTACATAAGTGTCAGTAATAATCCGTTTTTTTAAAGGGGAAAAAGGTGTCTCCCCCCGGCCCAAAAGAGCCGGGCCTTAGGAAAATAAAAAAAGAAATTTGGAAATTTAAAAGTTTACCCAAAAATTTTTGAACATGGAAAAACCAAACAAAAAAATTTTTTTAGTGTTTGAAATAATTTTCCCTAACTGGTTTGCAAAAAAAAACAAAAAAATCTATCCCTTTGTCAAAACCAAACCCTGAGATCATAAAAACGGGAAAAATTTTCTGAAATCCCCTGAATAAAAGCTTTTTTTTTCCTTAGGGAAAAAAAATCCCCCAAGGGGGATTTAAAATTTTCAAAACTGTTTTGTGATGAAGACAGTTTCAAAAATTTCATGTTGGGGGGAAATTGAAACCAAAAGTGCATGCTTCATTTTGACACATTTGACAAAGGTTTGCCATCCCCCATAAATTTTTGTTTATGGGGACAAATAAATTTAAAAATCTCCTCCACCCAAAACTTTTTTTTTTCCTTGCCTCCTTTCACTCTAACTTTTTTAAAAAGTGGAAAGTATCCGTTTTTTGTGTAATATGCACAATACAAGAAATGCTTGCCTTCATTTTTCATCCACTTTGCTCAGAGCAGTCCTCAAGAAAATATCTCATAAACCATTTAAAAACGAAAAAAACCAAAGTTTTTTTTTGCATCCACCATTCCATTACTGTTTTTGGAATATTAGAATATTCACCTTTTGAAGCAATACTAAAAAATAGCTAGATAGATTAAAGAGGGCCCTGGGGACACTCCTCTATGCTGTTTTTTAAAAAAAACTTGTATTCCCCCGTGAAAAAAAAAAAATTCTGGAATTCTTCCCCAAAACTCTGTGGGTTGTCTATTAAAACCCATTTTTCCCCTAAAAGTATCACTGGAAACTGTCCCTGGTGTTACCAATTGCCCCCTGCACAATCCCCACAGTGTTCAATCAGTTTCGGACAGTCAAATTTAAAATAAAAAGACAACACCCATCTGACAGAATTTTAGTGATACATTTTTCCCGAAAAATAACACGGAACTCACCAAAACAGAGTTTTTTAAAAAAAATGCTCCAAATTGTTATTTTTAAGGGGGAAAACCCAAATATTTACTAAAACAAAACATTTCAGGGGAAAATAGTCGGGTTTATTTAAAAATAATTGGCCCGCCATAAATGGTTTCAAAAACCCCGGGAAAAAATTTATTTGAAACGCTTAAAAAAATTTTAATTTCCCTTAAAATAAAAAGGGGCTGAAATTTTTGCTTTCTTTAAAGGGGGAAATGTTTTCCCTTTTAAAAGGTTTTTTTCCACATCATTTTTTCATACCTCCACCCCCCTTGGGGCTCCCAAAGGGGGGGGTGTGAATTTGTTTGAAATTCATATCATGTGAAACCCCCAGGAAAAGACAATCCCCGAGCCTTTTTCCCTCCCCTTAAGTGAAAAAAGGTTTAAAGGCAAATTTTTTTCCCCCCAGACACAAGGGCCCATTTTAAAACCCCCAGAAACCAAACCGGGTGTTTTTTTTTTTTTTTTTTTTAAACCCTGCACAAAACCCGAAAAGAGGTTTCTTTTTTTTTTAATTTTTGGGCCCGTTTTACCCAATTTTCAAAGGGTCACAAAGGACGGGAAATAGAAAAAGACAGCCCCCTGGGGTTTGAAAAACTCAATTTTCCTGAAGGGAGGTGATGTTTTGGGATGTTTTGACCAGGAAAATGGGGGGCTCTCAAACCCTGGTCGTATCCCCGGGGAAAAACACTGTAAACAATGGATCACCCAAAAAAAGCAGCTAAAACAAAAACAGTGCAAATTTTTAATGAAAAATGGGGGAAATTTTTGTTTTAATTTTTATTTGCAAAAACTCCCCCCCGCAATTTTAAAATTTTTGGGAAAACCCCCTTTAAAAATTTTTTCTACATTTTATTTTTCAGAAAATTCTCAGTTTACTTTTAATGGGGTTTGTAATTTTGATGTTTCTAAAAAAGAATGAAAAACCCAAAATTTAAGTCTTTTAAAAACTGCACGACTACATGTTTAAAGGGTCAAGACAGTAAACCCCCTTAAACCCGGGGCATCGGGTTACATGGAATTGTTTAAACCGTTTTTTTTTATCATGGGAAATAATTCCCCGAGCATAATTCATCAAATCCTTTTTAAATTTTAAAAAGTAAACAAAAAATTTGGAAAGCCAAGGGAAAATCCGACTTTCCCTTTTAACATTGCTGTTCTGGGAAAACCCCCCCAAACCCCCCTTTTTTTGCAAAAAAAATGCGGGCGGTTTTTTTTGGGTTTCCCCCCCCGTAACAATAAATTGGGGCCCATGGAAACTTACAGGGGGGGGGTCCCACGGAAAATAAACCCTTTTTATATTCCCGCCGGACGGATGGGGGTTTAGGAAAAACCCTTTGTAAAAAAAACAGTGCCGGTTTGATTATAGCGGGGGGAAATTTTCCCCTTTTTAGGTCTACACAAACTATTTTTAATTTGATTTTTTTTTAATATGTTGAAAACTGCAAAATCCCCCAAAAAACACCTGGCAGGTAACCTAGCCTAAGGGGAAAAAAACACACGGCTTATTGCGGGGGCGGGTTTCGCCCCCGGGAAATTAAAGCCCCATCCCGGGCCCTGTAGGGGGCGGGGGGCCGGCAGGGTCCCAAACCCCATAGACACCATTATCCACGGGGCATATCCCCCCGGAAATGAGATCCACCCTTTTTTCCCCCCTTTAAACCCGGGAAACCATAGTTCTCTATGAGAAACTGTGGGAAAACCCTAAGCCCCGGGGAAGGGTTTTTTTAAAACCCCTAGGAAACGCAAAAAAACGGGTTAAATCCGTCCCCAAAAAAAGCCGTAAAAAGGTTTTTCTTGTGTCATAACAAAAAAAATAATACAGTGGCCCCCCCCAATAATTTCCCAAAATAAATTTTTATCAGGGACGGGCCATAATGTTGAAACCATAACTGTGAAAAACTGGTATTTGGTCCTGAAACCCTAAAATTTCACCCAACATAAAGTTTTAAGGGACACTATCATCAATCTTTTCTTTACATATTGGGGAAAAAATAAAAAAGGGGAACTAAAAAATGAATTAAAAAAAAACAACCCCCCAAATTAAAAAAAAAAAAAAATATAATTTAAAATTTCCCGTAACGAAGAGCATAAAACAGGGATTTGGGCCCACGGAAAAAAATGCGGGGTTGCCCGAGGGGGCATAAAAATAAGGGGGCCAATTTGGGGATGGGGCATCTTCAAAAGAGCCTTTGGGGGGTAAGGTTCAGACCCCCAAAAAGCCACCAGGTGCTACCTCAGAGCAGTCCCCGGGAGTTGGGAGCTGGAAACCCGGAAAAAAGGGCCCAAAAAAACCAAACAAGGGACCAACAGAATAGGGAAAAGAGACAAAGCACACAAGTAAATAAAAAAGGGATTTTCAGAACCAAAAAGACCGAAAAACAAAACGGATGCTAAAAAAAAAGATTAAACCCGAAAAACCCCAAGGGACAAAACAAAGACGACTGGAAAAAACACCCAGAAAAATATCAAAAAACTAAGGCAAAACTCAGGCCCAAAGGGAAAAAAGGAAAAAACCAGGAGCACAAACACAGGCAGGGGAACAAGGCCAAAGGGAAATCATAATATGGAAACAGGGACAAAACAGAGTCAAGCTAGGGGGGTAAGGCATCAAACCCTGGGAAAAAACTCACGACAAAGGTGGGAGACAGACCCCATGGAAAAACAACCCGGAGACCAAAACCCAAAAAAAGAGGGGTTTCCCCGAGGACAACCCCCAAAAAGACAAAACCCCCTACACCGGGAAAAACAAACACCCCCCTACACCCAAAAAACATGACACAACCAAAGGGTCAGGCCGGGAGGAGGGAAGGCCGGGTTTAAAAACCCCCCTTGGAAGGGGGTTGGCAAGGAACCCAAACCCCGCTGCACACTGGGGAATAAAAAAGGGAAGATGTGCCCCCCCCGCCCTCCCATAGAGCTAAAAAGGAATAGGGGCCAAAAAAGCCAAGATTGGAGAGCAAAACATGGCCAACAAGGGGAAAAACCCCACCGCAAACCAAAAGGGGAGTAAGCAGCGGGGGACCGGGGCGCACACAGCGACACCCGCAAAAAGGGAAAAAGATCTTTCTTTTTAGGGAAAATAGGGACGACTGCGGGTTTGTAGCAAGGGCCCCAGCGTTAAAGGACAGGAAAGGGCCCGGGGCCGGAAAATTTCCCCAAGTACAAGAACCCTTTGTCTCTTTATACGATTGTTTGGGCCGGTTTTTTTCCCCTTCCAAGGGCCCCAAATATATGGGGTTTTTTTCAGTGGGGTCGAAAAAGTGGGGAAAAACCTGGAAACCCAACCTTTAAAAAAAAAATTAAAACCCCTTCCCCCTTTTTTTTTTTTATTGCTGTCAGTCAAATCTAATCTTAAACTAACCCTGTTCCGAGAACAATGGGATTATTATGTCCCTTTCCTACAAAAATTTTTGGGAAATACAAAAAGACAAGCCTACTGATAAAGTTTGGGTAATTTTGCAAATGGGGCCCTTCAGGGAAATTTTTTAACTTTAAAATTTACAGCTTTAAAAACAAATTTTTATACTTATTTTGTATTGCATATGAAAAATTTCCAAAAAAAAAAAATAAAAATTAAACCCAAAATTTTTTTTTAAAAATTTAAAATTTTTAAAAAAATTTTTTCCCAAAAAAACTAAATGATTACTGATGGAAGTTTCCCTTTAAAAAGGGGAAAATTTAAAACAGGTAACTAAAAAAAATAAAGCCTTACAATAACACTTTTAAAAAAAAGCTGGGTGGAAACCGAGA